>JAXLNO010000676.1:0-49139 GCA_038087875.1 Malacoraja senta
GAGACGGAATGTGTCATTCGTTACGGTATATCGTTCAAATACCCGCGGACATAGATTTATGTAAGAGAGGCAAAGTTTAAAGGAGATACTGGGGCAAGTTTTTTTTTACACAGTGGGTGGTGAGTGCCTGAGGTGGAGGTTGAAGTAGATACAACAGTGCCATTTACAGTAAAAGGCTTTAGGAGAGGCACATGGACATGCAGGGGAATGGAGGACCTCATTGAAAATTTGAGGTTTGCATAGGGTGGATGTTCCAGGCACGTGCCGTCAGGGTAGGCGAGGTAGGCAGTGCCTACCCTGACTAAAATTATAACAAGGTAATTATTAAATATGAATAGTAAAATAATTTACTAAATTCAGTATTTATTATTAAATGGTTTATTATTTTAATAATCGGTCTTAGGTAGGCATAAAGGGCCTGTCTCACTGTGGGGACCTAAATTGGCAACTTTAGAAGAGTTTGCTCTCGACTAATACTCGCAGCATGGTTGACACGAGGTCCTAGGAGGTCTTTGTAACTCCTTCATGCTCGAGAGTAGTCCCCGCGTACTCAGTTAAGGGGCTCAGCTGGATGCACACACACACACCCGCACCACACGCACGCACGCACGCACGCACGCACGCACGCACGCACGCACGCACGCACGCACGCACGCCACGCACGCACACACACACACACACACACACACACACACCCCCCCCCACAAAAGGCGGGGGCCAGGGAAAGTGGGGGAGCGCTGCCTGAAATTCACACCCGCGATGAAGAGGTAGGTAAAAGATGGCTGCACAGTGTACGGTAAGTCCTTTAGAGAGCACGGGAGAGAAGGAGAGAGAAGGGGGGAGAAGGGGGGGGAGAGAAGGAGTAGAGACACTTTTAAGAAGCCTGACAACGTTTAATAAAGTTTAGCGGGCGTTTAACATTACCGGTTGGTTTTCCTTGGTCCTGAAAACTCCAATGAGCCAATTAAAATGCCCGGTCAGCGAAGGAGATTGCCTAAGGCTGCCCTCGACTGCCTGTCACAAAATAGTGACCCCGCTCCACTGCATTACGCGTTAAAAAGAACCATGCCGACCAATTTTTACTCGCGGAAAATTTTTCAGCATGCTGAAACATTTTCCTCGACCAAACTGAGGCCGCGTGTATGCGGAAACTTCCCTCGAGCATGAAGGAGAGTTCCAGTGACTTCATAGGACCTCCTAGGACCACGTGTCGACCATGCTGCAAGTTTGAGTCGAGGGCAAACTCTTCTAAACTCGCAGATTAGGTTGCCGCAGTGGGACAGCCCCTTTAGGTCGCGGCGTTTTTTCAGCACGCTGAAAAATGCCCGCGATAAAAAAAGGTCGCCATGGAAAAAACGCACACCTCCAGATTCAGGGGCAGTTTCTTCCCAGCTGTTATCAGGCAACTGAACCATCCTACCAACAACTTGAGAGCAGTCCTAAACTACTATCTACTTCATTCAAGACCCTTGGACTATCTTTAATATGACCTTATGAACAGTAATCGCAGTGAATGATGGATGAAATAAGAGCCGAATTAGGCCATTCGGACCATCAAATCTACTCCACCATTCGATCATGGCTGATCTAGCTTCCCCTCTCGACCCCATTCTCCTGCCTTCTCCCCATAACCCCTGACACTATTTGATTAGTACGGGTGTCAGGGGTTATGGGGAGAAGGCAGGAGAATGGGGTGAGGAGGGAGAGATAGATCAGCCATGATTGAATGGCGGAGTAGACTTGATGGGCCGAATGGCCTAATTCTACTCCTGTCACGTATGACCTTTTGACCTTATGACCCGTCACTGTCGGAAAGATAATGAGCAAATCAACGGAACTAAAGAGAAACAGGTGTCGCGGAAGAACTAATGTACGAGCCTCCACCACTGAGTGTTAAAATAAGTGGCTGTGGCGATAGCAGTTGCATTGGCCGTGATCTTGTGAAATTCCCTAAATTCTGGAAAGAAGCCGGCAGATTGGAACATTTCAAAAGGGAACGAACAGGGAAACTGGATCTCAGGCCAAGACCCTGTTGGTCATGAAGCTATACACAACATGCTGGAGTAACTCAGCGGGGACAGGCAGCATCTCTGGAGAGAAGGAACGGGGGAAGTTTCGGGTCGAGACGGATCTGCTCCTGTTGGACATGATCTTACTGGGTGACGGAGGTGGCCACTGGGAATTGCGACTTACCCCTGTTCCTATTTCCTACATTCTGACAACTTGCTGCCAAATTTGACGCAATGCCTTCAATTCCTGAGCTCCAAAACTAACAGCAAAGGTTGCTCTCTGTCCCTTTCAGTTCAAGAGTCAAGAGTCATAAGGTCTTAAGGACAGAGGTGATAGGAGAAGAATTAGCCATTCGGGCCCATCAAGCCTACTCCGCCATTCAATCATGGCTGATCTATCTCTCCCTCCTAACCCCATTCTCCTGCCTTCTCCCCATAACCCCTGACACCCGTACTAATCAAGAATCTATCTATTTTGCCACCTCCAGCGGGATTCCACCACTAGCCACATCATCCCATCTCCACCATTCCGCAGAAACCGTTTCCATCCGCAACTCCCTGGTTAACTCATCCCATCCCGCCCAAACCATCCCCTCCCCAGGTACTTTCCTTTGCAACCGCAGGAGATGCAACACCTGTCCTATACCTCCCCCCCTCGACTCCATCCAAAGACCCCAACAGTCTTTTCAGGTGAGGCAGAGGTTCACTTGCACCTCCTCCAACCTCATCTACTATATCCGCTGTTCCAGGTGTGGATTTCGGTATATCGGCGAGACCAAGCGCAGGCTCAGCGATCGTTTCGCTGAACACCTCGCCTCAGTCTGCCTAATCCTACCGATCTCCAGGTTGCTCAACACTTTAACTCCCCCCTCCCATTCCCACACTGACCTTTCTGTCCTGGGCCTCCTCCATTGTCAGAGTGACACCCAATGCAAATTGGAGGAACGGCACCTCATATTTCACTTGGGCAGGTTACACCCCAGCAGTATGAACATTGACTTCTCTAACTCCAAATAACCTTCTTTCTGTCTCACCCCTGCCCTAGTTCTCTGACTAGTTTCACTGTCCTCTTGATTAATTTTACTGGTTGTATGCATCTTCCCCTCAGCCAACAATGAACCACTCTACATTTCCTTGACCCTCGTCTGCTTTGATCTCCCGTTTTCACAGCTCACCCTTCCATATCTCTAGTCTCCCTCTCCCCTGCCTCTCAGTCTGAAGAAGGGTCTCGACCCCGAATCTCACTCATTGCTTCTCTCCAGAGATGCTGCCTGTCCCGCTGAGTTGCTCCAGCATTTTGTGTCTATCTCCTTGACGGTTGTCCTTGTCTGAAAAGTTATTGCGATTAAAGAACTTGTTAACTCTCACTCACACCTCGTAAGGACATAAGTGATAGGAGCAGAATTGGGCCATTCGGCCCATCGAGTCTACTCCACCATTCAATCATGGCTGATCTATCTCTCCCTCCCAACCCCATTCTCCTGCCTTCTCCCCCATAACCCCTGACACCCGGACTAATGAAGAACCTGTCTATCTCTGCTGTAAAAATATAGACTATAGACAATAGGTGCAGGAGTAGGCCATTCGGCCTTTCGAGCCAGCACCGCCATTCACTGTGTACCTCACACTTAACACTGCCACCCAACTTTGTGTCATCTGCAAATTTGCTAATGTTACTTTTAATCCCTTCATCTAAATCATTGATGTTTATTGTAAATAGCTGTGGTCCCAGCACCGAGCCTTCCTGTACCCCACTAGTCACTGCCTGCCATTCTGAAAGAGACCCGTTAATCCTACTCTTTGTTTCCTGTCTGCCAACCAATTTTCTATCCATGTCAGTACCCTACCCCCAATACCATGTGCTCTAGTTTTGCCCACTAATCTCCTATGTGGGACCTTATCAAATGCTTTCTGAAAGTCTAGATGCACTACATCCACTGGCTCTCCCTAGTCCATTTTCCTAATTACATCCTCAAAAAATTCCAGAAGATTAGTCAAGCATGATTTCCCCTTCGTAAATCAATGCTGACTTCGGACCGATCCTGTTATTGCTATCCAAATGTGCCGCTATTTCATCTTTTATAATTGACTCCAGCATCTTCCCCACCACCGATATCAGGCTAACTGGTCTATAATTCCCTGTTTTCTCTCTCCTGCCTTTCTTAAAAAGTGGGATAACATTAGCTGCCTCCAATCCACAGGAACTGATCCTGAATATATAGAACATTGGAAAATTATCACCAATACGTCCACGATTTCTAGAGCCACTTCCTTAAGTACCCTGGATGCAGACCATCAGGCCCTGGGGATTTATCAGCCTTCAGTCCCATCAGTCTATCCAGCACCATTTCCTGCCCAATGTGAATTTCCTTCAGTTCCTCCGTCACCCTAGGTCCTCTGGCCACTGGTACGTCTGGGAGATAGTTTGTATCTTCCTTAGTGAAGACAGATCCAAAGTACCTGTTCAGCTCATCTGCCTTCATTGTTCGCCATAATAAATGCACCTGTTTCTGTCTTCAAGGGACCCACATTTGTCTTAACTAATTTTTTCCTCTTCACATACCTAAAGAAGCTTTTACTATCCTTTATATTTTGGGCTAGCTTACCTTCGCACCTCATCTTTTCTCCCCGTATTGCCTTTTTAGTTATCTTCTATTGCTCTTTAAAAGTTTCCCAATTCTCTGGCTTCCCGCTCTTCTTTGCGATGTTATACTTTCTTCTCTTTTATTTTTATACTGTCCTTGACTTCCCTTGTCAGCCATGGTCGCCCCTTACTCCCCTTAGAATCTTTCTTCCTCTTTGGAATGAACTGATCCTGCACCTTCTGTATTATTCCCAGAAATACCTGCCATTGTTGTTCCACTGTCATCCCTGCTAGGGTCTCATTCCAGTCAACTTTGGCCAGCTCCTCCCTCATGCCTCCAAAGTCCCCTTTGCTCCACTGACTTGGCCTCCACAGCCTTCTGTGGCAATGAATTCCACAGATTCACCACCCTCTGACTACATCGTACTAATGCTCTTTGGGCTAAAGGAATCAAGGGATTTGGGGACAAAGCAAGAACGGGTTACTGATTTTAGATGATCAGCCATGATCATATTGAATGGTGGTGCTGGGTCGAAGGGCCGAATGGCCAACTCCTGCACCTATGTTTCTAATGTTGTGTAAATTATCCTGATACCCCCTTGTCCTCTGCTCCAGTTCCTTTCCACTTGTATTCCTACATCTCCAAAGGCATTTCCATTTTTACCATTTCCAATTCCATAATCCCAATGAATGTATCTTTTATGCCTTTTTAAGGGCGGCCACAGTGGTGCAGCGGGTAGAGCTGCTGCCTCACAGCGCCAGAGGCCCAGTTCCATCCCGACCACGGGTGCCGTCTGTACGGACTTTGTACGTTCTCCCAGTGACCTGCGTGGGTTTTCTCCGGGTGCTCCGGTTTCCTCCCACGCACCAAAGACGTGCAGGTTAATTGGCTTCTGCAGACTGTAAATTGTCCCGATTGTGTGTAGGATGGTGGCTCGTGTGCTGGTCGGCGCGGACTCGGAGGGCCGAAGGGTCTGTTTCCACACCGTATCTCTAAAGTCTTTAATTTGATCTCATGTTAATGAATGAACCATACAATGTTATGGGGCAGCAGATTCTAATAGATGGCATGGCTGGTTTTAGGCTGAAGAATTAATTGACAACTCATAAAAGTGCACAGCATACCTTATTTCTGGAGGATACGGCACGCACAGTAGAGTGAATGACATGTACCATGGGAAGGAACTGCAGATGCTGGTTTAACACGAAGATAGACACAAAAAGCTGGAATAATGGTTGCAAGGTGGCGCAGCGGTAGAGTTGCTGCCTTACAGCGATTACAGCACCAATTGGCCAAATTTTTGTGCCTTCCACCACAGTTGAATGCTGTGGTGGATGTTTGTGTTACATTTTTTGTTGTGGTTGTGTGTTCTTTATTATTGTATCGCTGCTGACAACCCAAGAATTCCACCAGCTTGGCTGTGTGGTCATTAAAAATACTATACTATACTATACTATACTGTGACCCGGGTTCGATCCTGACTACGGGTGCCGTCTGTACGGAGTTTGTACGTTCTCCCCGTGACCACGTGGGTTTTCTCCGTTATCTTCGGTTTCCTCCCACGCTCCAAAGACGTGCAGGTTTGCAGGTTAATTGGTTTGTGTAAACAAGTTGAGTCTGACTGACTTGTAGCTTTACTTAACGTTTTTTTTAAATTTATTTTTTTTTAATTTTTTTTTATTTTTATTTATTAGAAGTACATTACATTACAACCACATACATTAATACTCGTCATTTATATCTTCTTACAATTAATGTACTCCCTTTATTTATTTTTTTTACACTAGAAAAAGAAAAGATTGAAAGAAAGAAGAAAGTGAAGGAAAAAGTGCAAGTGTAGAAAAGTGTAGAAAATGTAACAACAAAAAAGGACGAAGACCCTATAAGAGCGAAATTAAAAACAAAAAGAAAAAGAGTTAAGAAATAGGCCCTAAGAAAAGAAAGAGAAAGAGAAAAAAAGAGAAACAAATGTTTTTTTTTTGAGCATCACGTAAATAGGACATACCAACTCTTCAACTATCATCCCCCTTACCTGACCTCAATTTTTTTATTTTTTTTAAAGTACTTTTGCACCCTATGTTTGTAATAATTCTATAAATGCAGACCACGTCAGGTGGAAGTGATCTGGTTTACCTGCTAGGAGGAGTCTTATCTCTTCTAGGTGTTGCTTTACTTAACGTTTAATGATAACTCAGGTTAAACAAGTTCCAGCAATGACTGCACCCAGTCTGTCATCATGCTGGAACAAGGGAGGAGCAAGAGAGAGAGAGAGTTCTTATGGTACACAAAAAATGCTGGTGAAACTCAGCGGGTGCAGCAGCATCTATGGAGCGAAGGAAATAGGCAACGTTTCGGGCCGAAACCCTTCTTCAGACTGATAGGGGGTGGGAGAAGAAAGGAAAAAAGGAAAAAGGCGGAGGAGGAGCCCGAGGGCTGGGGGAGGGGAGGAGACAACCAGATGGCTGATGAAGGGGAGGGGACAGCAAGGGCTAGCAGAATTGGGAGAATTCAATGTTCAAGCCCCCAGGATGTAGACTGCCCAAGCGGAATATGAGGTGCATTTCCTCCAATTTCCGGTGTTGCTCGCTGTGGCCATGGAGGAGACCCAGGACAGAGAGGTCAGATACGGAATGGGAGGGGGAGTTGAAGTGCTGAGCCACCGGGGAGATCAGGTTGGTTATTGCGGACCGACCGGAGGTGTTCGGCGAAACGATCGCCAAGCCTCCGCTTGGTCTCACCGATGTAGATCAGCTGGCATCTAGAGAGTTCTTATACTTGATAACTAAGGCGTGGTTAGTAGTAGTGAGGTAGCTATATTATTGGTTGCATGCATTAACAATCTACATCCTTCCCCTTAGAAATCAAATACAATTGGAGCCGAGGTGGTGTCATTACACACAGCATGCTAGTTTAAACAAAGTCGCCGTAGCGGACAGGCGGCTTAACAATGCGACCCGAACGCGTGCGTACAGCGCCTTCCCCCCCCCCATCGGAAAGAAGAGAAGGCGTAGCGGAGGCAGGCAAGAATGTTAAAGGAGGAGGAGACGCAGTCGGAGCTGGAGAGACAGGGGGAGGAGGCGAACGTGCAGGAGGTGAAGCAACCCGACCAAAACCTGGCGGCAACGGAGGAGGAGAACGCAACAAGCGAGGGGACTGGGGCATGCAGGGAGCAGCAGGGTGATCGGTAGCAGCAAGTAGGAACCGCAACGGAGGAGCATAAGGAGCCACAGGTGGAGGCTTCGGCTCGTTCACAGCCAACAGGTGTTGACGGCTCCGCCGATAGACAGTCCCATCGTAATCTACCAGGTAGGATCTTGGAGAGTCGTCCACACCAACCACGGTCGCGAGGCGGGAATAGCCGGTGGTGGTCCGCATCCGAACGACCTGGCCGGGTAGTAGAGGCAGCAGAGGTCGGCAGGACTTGTCGTGGGAACGTCGTTGAACCTCATGCTTCTGTTCGATCCGCTGTTGGACAGTGGCAGGATCGAGCACTTTGGGTAGCAGGGACTGCTGGGCGATTGGCATAGGTTGTCTTGTCATCCTTGGCATCAGACGCTGGGCAGGGGAACCCATGGTCGGGTCCCGGGAGATGTTACGTAGGTTAAGTAAGCCCAGGAAGAAATCGCAGTTGGACAGGCGGGACTGCTCCAGCAGGCCCTTAGCACTCCGCACGGCCCGTTCAGCCAGGCCGTTACTCTGAGGGTACTCTGGGCTGCTGGTGTAGTGATGCAAGTTCCATCTGGCAGCGAAAGCCTTGAACTCGGCACTTGTAAATTGCCGGCCATTGTCGGTCTGCAAGCGGACAGGGGCACCGAAGGTGGCGAAGTACTTACGCAGTTTGCTGATGACCATCTCGGAGGTGATGGAAGGAAGGAGGTCAACCTCGAACCAGTTGGAGTACGAATCCACCAGGACGAGAAACTGCTTGCCCCGCCATTCGAATATGTCGGCAGCCAGCGATGTCCAGGGCATGGTAGGCGCCGGCTGCTGCAAAAGAGGCTGACGCTGCTGGTGTGGGGTGAGGTTGATGCAGGAGGAATAAGAGGACACTCGGTAGTTGGCCATGCCAGGCCAGTAGAACTGTCCCTGAGCATGAGAAACAGTGGCCTCGACCCCAGGATGACCACTGTGGGCTGCGTTGTAGTATAGATCATACAGAGAGGCTGGGACCACGACCTTGTGGCCTTTGACGATAACCCCATCCTGGATCACCAGCTCATCGCGGACCAGGAAGAACGGTTGGGCACCCGATGGCAAGGTGGTGCGTCTGTCGGGCCACCCACGCCTGATGACGACTGCCAGCTGCTGCAAAGCAGGGTCAGCGGCTGTGTGCTCGATCAGGCACTGCAGCTGCTTGGTTGGGACAAAGTTGACGTTCAGTACCAACAGGTCTTCCTGCTCGTAGCGGTGACGGTCACAGGATGCTCGTAGGGCACGAGAAAGTGTGTCAGCCACATGCATCTCCGTGTCCTTCTTGTATATGATTTAGAAATCAAAACGCTGGAGCTGCAGCATCATACGCTGGAGTCTGGCAGGGGCAACATGTATGGGCTTGTTAAGAATAGTCACTAGTGGCTGGTGGTCGGTTTCGACTGTGAATCGGCAGCCGAAGAGGAAGTCTTTGAATTTTGAACAAGCAAACACCACCGCCAGGAGCTCCTTCTCGATCTGAGCATACCGTTGCTCCGTGTCGGTCATGGTCCGCGAGGCATATGAGACCGGTAGCAGGGAGCCGTCGCCGTAGAGCTGCAGGCAAGCAGCACCCAGTTCGAAATGAGACGCATCACAGGTCACAACAATGGGACGGCGCAGGTCGAAGAATTTGAGTGTCGGGGTGCTGGTCAGCTTAGACTTCAGACATTCGAAAGCCTGCTGGTGTTGTGGAAACCAGGACCAGGCAGTGTCTTTTTTAGTTAGCTGCCTCAGGGATGAGCTCAGCTCACTGAGATTCGGTATAAACTTCCCGAGGTAATTGACCATGCCCAGGAATCGTTGCAGACTGAGGACGTCGGTTGGGGCTGGCATCTCGGAGATTGCAATGGTCTTTTGCGGGTCGGGCTTCAGTCCATTAGAAGTGAAGATGTGCCCGACGTACGGCACTTCGGAGACGCGGAATCTGCATTTTTTTTCATTCAGTTTTAAATTGATCTGCCGGGCCCGGTCCAGGACTCGGCGGAGGTTCTGGCCATGTTTGGCGGCATTCTTCCCGTAGACTAGGATATCATCGATGGAGGCGTGGGTTCGAATCCCACTTCTGACACCATGTAAAGAAGTTAAGTCTGACTCACTTGTAGCTTTATTTAACGTTTAATGATAACTCAGGTTAAACACGTTCCAGCACTGACTGCACCCAGTCTGTCATCTTGCTGGAACCAGGGAGGAGCAAGAGAGAGAGAGAGTTCTTATACTTGATAACTAAGGCGTGGTTAGTAGTAGTGAGGTAGCTATATTATTGGTTGCATGCATAAACCATCTACAGTTTGGTATAAATGTAAATTGTCCCTAGTGTGTGTTGGATAGTGTTAGTGTGCGGGGATCGCTGGTCGGTGCGGACTCGGTGGGCTGAAGGGCTTGTTTCCGCGCTGCATCTCCAAACTAAACCAAACTAAACTCAGCCGGTCAGACATCATCTCTGGAGAAAAGTAATAGGCGACGTTTCGAGTCGAGACCCTTCTTCGGACTGAGAGTCAGGGGAAAGGGAAACGAGAGATGTAGAGAGATACTAGACTAAGTGGGACGCGTTGGGTCCCATGTTCACATGGGAGGGTTGGTCCCCAATGCAATTTTCCACCACCAATTCCAATATTGGTCGCCAGTGGGGGGGGGGGGGGCTTTCTGGAGCGCTAGTATGGGTATTGTGGGCTGAAGGGACTGGTTTCCAGAGGGCTAGTATGGACATTGTGGGACAAATGGATTTTTGGGGTGACAGCTCAGTCACTCAAGCCTGATGTGCTGGCAGCTCACTCATGGCTGGTGGGCGAGCAGTTGACTCATGGCTATTCCTTGAAATTCCATTTCAAGCAGAGTGCAAGGCCACCGAATTCAAGTGCAGTTTTCGACCACTTCAAGCAGGGTGCAAGGCCACCGAATTCAAGTGCAGTTTCATACCACTTCAAGCAGGGTGCAGGGCCACCAAACTCAAGTGCAGTTTCATACCATTTCAAGCAGGGTGCAGGGCCACCAAACCCAAGTGCAGTTTCATACCATTTCAAGCAGGATGCAAGGCCACCAAATTCAAGTGCAGTTTCATACCATTTCATGCAGGGTGCAAGGCCACCAAATTCAAATGCAGTTTCATACCATTTCATGCATGGTACAACGACACCACATTCAAATGCAGTTTCATACTATTTCAAGCAGGGTGAAACCACCATAAAACCACCATAAAACCACATAAAACACCACATAAACACCACACACAGTTCAGTAGACATTCAGTGTGTTCAGTTGATTCACAGCTCAGACAGAGTAGTGACCTCTCCCTCCCCCATCTTGCAGAGACTGAGCCGCACCCACACTTCCGGGTTTTATAATCTCTCCCCCTCCCACCGGAAGGGGTGTGGCCTTCATGGCGTGATTGACAGGAGAGAGATTCTCAACATTTTTTTTCACTTAAATTTTTATTGATTTTTTCACAGAGTTATATACAAAACAGTGCAACACCATCACCATAAATAAAACAAAATAAGAAAAACAACAATCAAAATTAAAAAATAAATAGATAGGGGATAAAAGGAAAGTAAATAAATTTTAAAAATGGAATAAAACCGTGTGGTTCATTTACCAAATTTAAAAAAAAGTTACATTGATTAGTTATCTGGAGATATTTCAATATTCACACAAACATACTATCTAGTTCTATATAACACAATCTTCCCATATCTAGCTCGTCATTTATCTAGTTGGTGTCATAGCTCAAATAAACAGTCCATTTTTCCCAGATCTTCTCAAATGACTTCTCCTTGACTCTCAAGGAATATGTCAGTTTCTCCATATTAAAGATGTCTCGCACAATTTCTAACCACTGTTCCTGTTTTGGACTTTTTTCGTTAAGCCACTGCCTGGTAACGGCCTTCTTAGTTGCTGCAAGCAAAACTTTAATCAAATATGTATCTTCTATCTTTACAATATCTTTAATGTGCCGCAGATACATCACAGGGCAGGTATTTGGGATTTTATAACCCAAGATATTTTTAACAACTGCGTTAACATTTTCCAAGTATGGCCATATCTTTACACAGTTCCAGAAAATATTTTTTTAAACACTAATAACACTTTTATTTTTCATTGATAGGAAGAATCCTCTGCACCTGATGAGCGGAGGGGGGCTGAGTAAGATGGCCAAAAATCACAGCCATAAGTGGTAGCGTTTTATCTAAAATCAATATACAGTGCAAACAGGAAGTTGTCCAGTTACCACCACCAACAACCATTTGCAGTGCAGCATTTCTAAGCAGTTACCACCACCAACAACCATTTGCAGTGCAGCATTTCAAAGCAGCTACCACCACCAACAACCATTTGCAGTGCAGTATTTCAAAGCAGTTACCACCACCAACAACCATTTGCAGTGCAGCATTTCAAAGCAGTTACCACCACCAACAACCATTTGCAGTGCAGCATTTCAAAGTAGTTACCACTACCAACAACCATTTGCAGTGCAGCATTTCAAAGCAGTTACCACCACCAACAACCATTTGCAGTGCAGCATTTCAAAGCAGTTACCACCGCCAACAACCATTTGCAGTGCAGCATTTCAAAGCAGTTACCACCACCAACAACCATTTGCAGTGCAGCATTTCAAAGTAGTTACCACTACCAACAACCATTTGCAGTGCAGCATTTCAAAGCAACCACATTTTCATTTTCAAACCACATTAAGGGCACTCACAGTTGAGTAGACATGTGTCCAGTGTTATTCACAGCTCAGAGAGACGTGACTCACTCGCTTCCTCCATCTTGCAGAGACTGAGTGAGGCACAACACGTCCGAGTTTTATAGTCCCTCCCCCTCCCACCAGCAGGGGCAGCAGAGAGAATGTCAAAAATGTTTAAACATTAATAACTCTTTTATTTTTCATCGATGGGAAAAATCCTCTTGTCCTGCGCAGCGGAGGGGGGCTCTGAGTAAGATGGCCAAAAATCACAGCCGTAAGTGGCAGCGTTGTTTCAAAAATCATGAAACAGAAAAACAGAAGTGGTCAAGATCTTACTTTTAGTCATTTAGATAGAACAAACGAATGAGAGATATGCAAAAAAGTAACGATGGTAAAGGAAACAGGCCATTGGTAGCTGTGGGCTAGGTGAAAACGAGTCACAGACACTGAAACTCAACAAGACAATGTTGAAGCTGGTACGACTTGGGAAGGGTGGAGGGATGGAGAGAGAGGGAGAGAGAGGCAAGTTAGAGAAATCAATTATTGTACCACTGGGCTGTAAGCTGCCCAAGCAAAATATGAGATGCTGTTCCTCCTGTGTCATGTCACCACTGTGACATGTGGCACATGCTTCACATCAGTGGGGCAATACTCTAGTGTGCAGGAAGCACACTGTGTCTTCAACATAGGTACTGGTGTAGCAGCACCTGGTGGTGCCTTGTGGTAATCGAACCCTCGTAGTCTCATGAGCGCGGGTGTTCTATTGGCAGTTTGTTTTTGATTTAACTGTTAGTAACTTTTTGGCCGTCTTATTCGAGTCGGGTCACTCATTGTTTGTGTTCGAAAATAAAGAACTTTTCGCACACCCTAAAGTCTCGACTCGCCAAACTGGTTTAGTTTAGTTTAGAGGTACAGGCCCTTCGGCCCACCGAGTCCGTGCCGACCAGCGGTCCCCGCACATTAACACTATCCTACACACACTAGGGACAAGTTACACATACACCAAGTTAATTTTTTCCCCCTCCTGTCATGTACTATGTTTACATATTCTGTTGTGCTGCAGCAAGCATGAATTTCATTGTCCTATCTGGGACGTATGACAATAAAAACACTCTGGGCTCTTAACCTACATACGAATGAATGAATACTTTATTGTCATTATAACATGTAAAACATGTACAACGAAAATAAAAATGCCAACCAGTCAGTGCACCAGTCTAAAATAAACAACTAAAATAAATAACATGAAAAAAACCCAAGTATAAACACACAACCATACATTCTTCTGTCGATTTCACAATCCCTTTGGTATGTAGCGCACCTGTACTCATTTGGTGGCTACATTAAGTGTAGTTATTGCTGTGGGATAAAAACTGTTTTTGAGTCTGTTTGTCCTTGTCCTCATTGATCTGTACCATCTGCCTGACGGCAACAGTTCAAACAGGGAGTGTCCGGGGTGGAAAATGTCCTTTATGATGTTCTGGGATTTTTTGAGACAGTGGGAACTGTGTAGGTCCTCCAAGGTGATAAGAGGGCAGCCGATGATCTTCTGGGCGTTGTCAATAGCCCTCTGGAGCGCTTTCCTCTTAGCCGCTGTGCAGCTGGTGTACCACACGCATACACAGTATGTTAGGATGCTCTCTATTGAGCACCGATAAAAGGATAGCAGCAGGCTCTGGGTGATGTTGTTCTTCCTGAGCACCCTCAGGAAGTACAGTCTCTGCTGGATCTTTTTCAGCAGCGCAGAGGTGTTCACGCTCCAAGTCAGGTCCTCCTCAATGTGGATTCCCAGGAAGCGGAAATCCGCCACCCTCTCCACACAGTCCCCATCGATGATTAGTGGTGTAATGTCCGTTTTCTTCTTCCTGTAGTCTATTATGAGCTCCTTGGTCTTTGAGGTGTTGAGGAGCAGGTTATTCTCCCCACACCACCCTGTCAGCTGCTCCACCTCATCCCTGTAGGCGTACTCATCCCCCCCCAGAGATGAGCCCCACCACCGTGGTGTCATCCGCGAATTTGACAATGGTGTTACTGTGGTGGGCGGGGGTGCAGTCATATGTGTAGATGGTGTAAAGCAGGGGGCTCAGCACGCAGCCCTGTGGAGAGCCGGTACTGAGGCTGAGGGCCGTAGATGTGTGATGGCCCACTCGGACTCTCTGACTGCGACCCGACAGGAAGCTCTTTATCCACATGCAGGTGGAGTGTGGAAGTCCCAGGTCCCCCAGTTTGTCCACCAGTTTGTGGGGAAGGATGGTGTTAAAAGCAGAGCTGTAGTCCACAAAGAGCATCCACACGTAGCTCCCCCGCTGCTCCAGATGTGACAGTGCAGCATGGAGGGCTGTGGCTACAGCATCCTCTGTGGATCTATTCGCTCTATACGCAAACTGGTGGGGGTCAAAGCTTCGGGGCAGCAGTGATGTGATGTGACCCCGGACCAGTTTTTCAAAGCACTTCATCACCACTGGTGTGAGTGCGACTGGCCGGTAGTCGTTGAGGCTGGAAATGTGGGGGTTTTTGGACAAGGGGACTATGGTGGAGGACTTCAGACAGGGTGGGACAGTGGACTGGGCCAGAGACTGGTTGAAAATCCTCGTAAAGACTCCAGCCAGCTGGTCTGCGCAATCCTTCAGCACGCGTCCAGAAACGCCGTCGGGTCCAGCAGCCTTCCTCGGATTGATGGCCCGCAGCGTGCGCCTCACCTCATGCTCCTCTATTTTGAGGGATAAGCTGCTGTTGGCCATGTGGTGTGATATGGCTGTCTCTGGTGGCTCCACTTCAAAGCGAGCAAAGAAGAGGTTCAGCTCCTCTGCCAGCGAGGCGTCACCTTCAGCAGCTCCAAGGTTGGTCTTGTAGTTGGTGAGATACTGGATCCCCTGCCACACCTGCCTGCTGTTGTTACTGTCCAGGTGGTCCTATATCCTCCTCCTGTAGTCTGATTTGGCCTCTCTGATGCCTCTCTTCAGGTTAGCTCGGGCCGTACTGTATAAAGCCCTATCGCCAGACCTAAAAGCGGTGTTCCTCTCTTTTAACAGCCGCTGGACCTCCCGGGTCATCCAGGGCTTCTGGTTGGGGTAGACCCAGATGCATTTGTCCACTGTGACAGTGTCCATGCAGTTTTTAATGTAACATAGTACACTGTCTGTGAACACCTCCAGGTCCTGGTGTTCAAACACATCCCAATTGGTCCTGTCGAAGCAGTCCTGCAGCTGCTGAGAGGCACCATCAGGCCAAGTTGTGATGGTCTTTGTGATGGTAGGAGCAGTTTTCCTGAGGGGGGCATATGCAGGAATTAAAAGCAGGGACATATGGTCAGACAGGCCCAGGTGTGGTAGTGGTCTAGCCCTGTAGCCCAGCTTGATGTTGGAGTAGACCTTGTCCAGTGTGTTAGCTTCTCTTGTAGCACATTTAACATGCTGATAGAATTTGGGGGGCATTGCCCTCAAGTCCGCATGATTAAAGTCCCCTGCTATGATGTGAACAGCGTCAGGATATGTGCTCTGCTGGCTGCTAGTATTACCATACATATGTCCGATAGCCGAGTTAGCATTAGCATCCGGTGGTATGTATACAACAGTTATCATGACGACAGTAAACTCTCTAGGGAGATAAATGGGCCTGCATTTAACAGTCACATACTCCAGGTCCGGGGAGCAGTGACTGTCTACAATCACTGTGTTAGTACACCAGTTGTTGTTCACGTACACACAGAGCCCTCCTCCTCTGCTCTTACCGGAGTCTCTTGTCCTGTCATGACGCTGTGCGGTGTAGCCTGTCAGCTCGATAGCAGAGTCCGGAATGAATGAACGAAGCCATGTCTCCGTGATCAACAGAATGCAGCTGTCCTTCACGGCGTTGTTAGCTGCAGTTTGTAGCCTCAGTTCATCCATCTTGTTAGCGAGGGATCTGGCGTTCGTGAGAAACAGGCTGGGAAGCGGTGGTTTGAGTGGCTGCCTCTGTACGCCTTAGGAGTGTGGGAGGAAACCGAAGATCACGCAGGTCACGGGGAGAACGTACAAACTCCGTACAGACAGCACCCGTAGTCGGGTTCGAACCCGGGTCTCCGGCACTGCAAGCACTGTAAGGCAGCAACTCTACCCGCTGCGCCACCGTGGCCGCCGTGCCCTTCACCCAATTTGACCCTTGAACTCTCCAGTTGCTATGTCTCACAGTGTCTGCCTTAATCTGTAGGTTTATGGTGAGGGGGGGAAAAGATTGAATAGGAATCTGAGGGGTAACGTTTTCACACACAAAGATTGGATGGTGTACGGAACGAGCTGCCAGAGGAGGTAGTTGATGCAGGGACTAATAATAATAATAATAATAATAATAATAATAATAATATGCCTTTATTGTTATTGTACTTAGAAATACAACGAAATTAGGAGAGCTACTCTTGATCAGTGCAACCATATCAAAACTAAACAAGACAAAAACACATCCAATACATTCAATATGTTAATTAACTGCTTAAAATAGTCGATAAATTATAATTATCACACCTAGGCAGAACATTGCACTGGGAGAATATTACACTTTAAAATTTAATAAATACTTTAAAAGTTAAAAAAGAAGAAATATTAGCTGAGTGGTCTGTTTTTATAGTGGAATGGATGACAGCATCTCTTCATGTCGTGTGGGTATTTGAAGAATTTAAGGGCCTGTCCCACTTGGCCGTCATTTGCGCGTAATTTACGCGACATCATTTACGCGTCACGACGCGCGCATCGTGACACGGACGTGATCCGCGCATGGTGCGTGATGACAAAGGCAGTGACGCGCGGCCACGCAGGATTTAGTAATGTACAAATTTTTCACGCGCCACCTGCGTGACACGCAAATGATGGCCAAGTGGGACAGGCCCTTTAGAGTTCTGATGGCCCAGGGAAAGAAACTGTTCTTGAGTCTGTTTGTCCGGTTTTTGACGCACCTGTACCGCCTACCAGAGGGCAGGAGGTTGAACAGTGACTGGATGTCCAGGATGGGAGGGGTCTTTGATTATTTTCCTGGCTCTGCAGAGGCACCGAGAGCTGGAGATGTCTCCCAGGAAAGGCAGAGGGCAGCCGATGATTTCCTGGGCAGTTTTGATCACTCTCTGCAGGGCTCTCCTGTCTGCTGCTGAGCAGCCGGCATACCACACCGTGATACAATAGGCCAGCACACTCTCGATGGTGGAGCAGTAGGAGGCCACCAGCAGCTTCTCCTCTGGACTGTTCTTCCTTAGCACTCTCAGGAAGTGCAATCGCTGCTGGGTCTTTTTTTACCACCGCTGAAGTGTTGGCAGACCAGGAGAGTGCGATCTTAGGAATTTGAAGGTGGAAACCCTCTCGACACAGTCCCCGTTGATGTAGAGTGGGGCAGGTTTCCGCTCTGTGCCTTCTGTAGTCGATGACCATTTCCTTTGTTTTGCTGATGTTGAATGCCAGGTAGTTCGCAGAACACCACTCTGACAGCTTCAGGACCTCGTCTCTGCACGCTGCCTCGTCTCCTCCTGATAGGAGTCCGACCACCGGGGTGTCATCCGCGAATTTAATAATGGAGTTTGTGGAGTGGGTGGGAGTGCAGTCTTAAGTGTACGGAGCGTAGAGGAATGGACTCAGCACACAGCCCTGTGGAGAACCAGTGCTGAGAGTGAGGGTGGAGGAGCAATGGGGGCCCCATTTTGACTGTCTGTGGGCGGTTAGTGAGGAAGTCCTTTATCCAGGCGCAGGTGAGAGGGGGGGAAGTCTAAATCCGACACCTTGTTGACTAGTATGTCAGGGATGATCGTATTGAAAGCTGAACTATAGTCAATAAAAAGGATCCTTACATGGTTCCCCGGATGTTCCAGATGGCTCAGTGCAGTGTGGAGGGCAGTGGCGATGGTGTCCTCCGTCGATCTGTTTGCTCCATAAACAAACTGATGAGGGTCAAGGTTTGGAGGGAGGCCGGCTTTGATGTGCTGTGAAATTCATTAATCGCAACGTTCAAGAAACTTTTAGACAGGTTTAGAGGGATATGGCCCAAATGCAGGCAGGTGGGTCTGGTGAAGATGGGACATGTTGGTCGGTGTAGGCATTGGGCTGAGGGGCCTGTTTCCACGCTGTATCACTCAATGACTTATCTGTGACTCTATGACTAGCCTTTATTCTAACCATCATCCTATCAACCTCTGGCAACCTATTCCTCTCACCTCTGGCAACCTTTCACGCTTTGTTCTGCCTCTCCTCTCTCTGATCTCCCCCCCCCCCCCTCCCCCCACCCCCTCCTTACACACAGAGGGTGGTGGATGTACGGAGCAAGCAGCCAGAGGAGGTAGTTGAGGGTGGGGCTATCCCATCATTTAAGAAAGTTGGACAGGTACATGGATAGGACAGGTTTGGGGGGGGATATGGACCAAGCGCAGGCAAGTGGGACTAGGATAGCTGGGACATTGTTGGGCAAGGTGGGTCGAAGGGCCTGTTTCCACACTGTATCACTCTATGACAATCAGTCTGAAGAAGGGTCGCGCTCTGAAATGTCACCTATCCATGCTCTCCAGGGGTAGAACATAGTACTGTCCAGCACAGCAACGGGCCCTTTGGCCCACAATGTTTGTGTCGAACATGATGCCAAATTAAACTGAACTCATTGGCCTGTAGGTGATCCGTATCCCTCTATTCCCTGCACTTCCATGAGCCTATCTAAAAGCCTCTTAAACACCACTATTGTATCTGTCTCCACCACCACCCCTGGCAATGCGTTCCAGGCCCCCACCACCCTCTGTGTAAAACACTTGTCCCACACATCTCCATTAAACTTCGTAACTTCTATTGGATCACCCCTCCGCTCCCAATGTTCCAGAAGCAACAAGCCATGTTGGGGTGGGAGATTGCAACCTTCACGTGGTCCGCCCTGTTTCGACGAATGCAATCAACCTGGCGTGCACAATCAAATAAGATCAAATAGAACAAGTTGTCCGACAACTTTACCCTCTCACCCTGGCCACAAACTCCTTGAATCACTTCCCTCTGGAAGGCGACTCCAGACTGTCAAAGCTGCCACAGCCAGACATAAAAACACCTTTTTTCCACGAGCAGTAACTCTACTCAATAACCAAAAATCTGTAGCCTCCTTTTGCTCTGGTATTTTATTTAATTCACATGTTTAATCACTAATGTTTTATTATTAATGTTTAACGTTTTATGTGTCATTCCTAACTGTCACTGTATGTCATTGTCACTTGCGGGTGGAGCACCAAGGCAAATTCATTGTATGTGAATAATTGTCCAATAACTTATTCATTCATTCATTCATTCATTCATTCAACTTGAGGCTTGCACTCCATACGCAAGAACAATCCATGTCTGTCCAATCTTTCCTTATCATTATTACTCTTTGATCCAGGCAGCATTCTAGTAAACCTCTTCTTCATCTTTCTGCTACAGCGTGTAGAACACAACTTCCCAAAGCACCGTAAACAAAATATTGCAACGCAATGTTGGAGGAAGGAACTGCAGATGCTGACTTAAGCCGAATATAGACACAAAAAGCTGGAGTCACTCAGCGGGACAGGCAGCATCTCTGGAGAGAAGGAATGGTTGACGTTTCCGGTAAACACCCTTCTTCAGACAGACAGTAACGCAATGGTGAGTCGAAGAGGCAGACCAACGAGGAGTGCTGTAACCTTCAGAACAATTATTGAATCATGACCTCTGCCTGGGGTGCGAGATTGCAACCTTCACGTGTTTCGACGAATGCAATCAACCCGGCGTGCACAATCAAACAAGATCAAATAGAACAAGTTGTCCGACAACTTTAGGCACACCATACGCAAGAAGAAGGTGTCCTCTGCCCCTGTGGCTACATCTGATAGTAGCTCAGGACCGCTCTCTGGTTGTGGTAGGATGGTTCAGTTGCCGGATAACAGCTGGGAAGGAACTGCCCCTGCATCTGGAGATGGCACTAGGGGCCCCGCATTGATGGCAGCCTCTGCCTACAGTCCATTTTTTCTATCTTTTTTAAATTTTAGTTTGTCTTAGCAGTATGTTTTGGAGGGTTCTTTAGTTTTTCTATGTGGGGGAGGGGGGTAGGGTAAGGGGGAAACCGTTTCCCAGTCACTTCCAGGCGAGGATGCGACTATTCTCCGAGTCACGTCCTCGCCCCCTCCTCGCGGCCTACCCCTTGGATTGGTGCGGCCTTTCCTGCCGGGGACCGGACCAGATCTTCAGTAGCGGCGGAGCAGCGCTTGATTCACCGCGGAACGGGGCGATGCCTACCTGGATCGCCGTTTGAAGCTCCGGAGCGTTGGGCCTGCAGCATCAACATCGCAGAGCTGAGGTTCGTAGAGCTCCCAGCGCGGGCGGCGCTGACTTCAACATTGCGGAGTCCTGGGATCCCTTTGCCGAGGGCCGCCAGCGTTGAATCTCCGGCCAGCGCGGCCTGTGGACTTCGGGTGCCACGAACTCCGGTAGGAAGCGGCCGATTCGGAGGTCCAAGCCGCTGAGGTTGTCCTCCCGTTCCGACGTCGGAGTTCCATCATCCCGGCGAGCGGGCCTGAGTGGCGGGCCGCCCGTAGCGGCGACTGTGGAGGGCTAGGGAGGCCCCCGACTACGGGTGAACATCAAGAACAGCAGAGGAAGATGACTGACTTTGGTGCCTTCCCTCACAGTGGGAAAGTTTTGATTCTGCTGTGTGGGGATATTTTTATGTTGGACTCTATCGTGTGTTGTGTTCTTTATTTTCTTTGTATGGCTGTATGGTGACCACACGTTTCACTGTGCCAACTGGTACATGGGACAAATAAATGTATCTTGTAATCTTGAGGTGGGCATTTTCACACTTTTATACCTTTTGCCCGATGGGAGAGGGGAGAAGAGGGGAGTGTTGTGGTGTGGGCGAGTTGTTATAGTTTGTTTTGTTGATATTATTATTGGAAATAGTTGAATAAATTTAGTTTTGATTAAAGAAAAGGTAGGCGGTGTCGTTACAGACTTCACAAAGGCTTTTTAAAAAGTTTCACATCGCACTTTATGGACAAATGACACACAAAGTATGTACAAGGGTTGGGCAATTCGTTTAAACATTTAACGT
Source organism: Malacoraja senta (assembly GCA_038087875.1). Classification (NCBI taxonomy): domain Eukaryota; kingdom Metazoa; phylum Chordata; class Chondrichthyes; order Rajiformes; family Rajidae; genus Malacoraja; species Malacoraja senta. Next base: position 21,519 of record JAXLNO010000676.1, read on the forward strand.
GGCCATTTGAAAAGTAGCTCAACTGTGAAATTACAAAAACACATAACAATGTCACCACATATTTCTATACAAGGCAAATAATCTGTAGTCACCTTCACAATGTGCAGTCACAATGGTTTTTCTTTCACCCCATAGCGACATAGTCATGGAGCACGGAAACTGGTCCTTCGGCCCAACTTGTCCATGCCCCATCTCCATTAGTCCCAACTGCCCGTGTTTGGCCTATATTCCTCTGGCTGAGGGGAAGGTGACAACGAGGCATACAATCAGTAAAATTAATCAGTGAAACTAGTTGGAGAACTGAGGCAGTGTGGAACTCATTGCCACATATGGCTGTGGAGGCCAAGTCAATGGATATTTTTAAGGCAGAGATTGACAGATTCCTGATTAGTACGGGCTTCTGGGGTTATGGGGAGAAGGCAGGAGAATGGGATTGAGAGGGAAAGATAGATCAGCCATGATTGAATGGCGGAGTAGACCTGATGGGCCGAATGGACAAATTCTGCTCCTATAAACTCCTAGAATTTATGAACTTACATTCAAGCTAATATCAATATAAGCAGGGAAGAGGTGGGATTGGACTCGGGACAAGTCGACCCACATGGCACAAGGCAACATCCACCCAGAGAAGAAAGCTGGTAGTTGCTGATGTCTGTCAGAGGCAGAGAGATGCACAAAGGCAGTCGCACAGTCCAAACATGGGCCAGTGGACTACCTGGGAAACCTTGGAGCATCGTAAGCTTACCAGGAAGGATCCGTGGGAGATGGAAGGAAGATGTCTTAGCTTCATCATCGGAGCCACATACAATGTTTTTCCCACACCCAAGAACCTAAACCAGTGGCTTGGAGAAGATCCGTCACGTTCTCTCTGCCAAACCCCAGCAACATTAAGGCACATCCTCACTGGCTGCAAAACCAGTCTTTCACAAGGCCGCTACACCTGGAGGCACAATCAGGTCCTGCAACAACTGGCGATTACCTTGCAAGGAAGGAGAACTACCACCAATGCCCTCCCTCCCCCAACGCCTGGTTTTTCCAACACCACCCCTTTTTGTAAAGGCAGGACAACTTCCAGAGAAGCCATTTGCAAGAAAGGAACTGACCCTCCTGGACACGGCCAGGGACTGCTATTCTTGCTATTGAGGGAGTGCAGCGTAGGTTTACAAGGTTAATTCCCGGGATGGCGGGACTGTCATATGCTGAGAGAATGGAGCGGCTGGGCTTGTACACTCTGGAGTTTAGAAGAATGAGAGGGGATCTCATTGAAACATATAAGATTGTTAAGGGTTTGGACACGCTAGAGGCAGGAAACATGTTCCCGATGTTGGGGGAGTCCAGAACCAGGGGCCACAGTTTAAGAATAAGGAGTAAGCCATTTAGAACGGAGACGAGGAAACACTTTTTCTCAGAGTGGTGAGTCTGTGGAATTCTCTGCCTCAGAGGCAGGTTCTCTGGATGCTTTCAAGAGAGAGCTAGATAGGGCTCTTAAAAATAGTGGAGTCAGGGGATAAGGGGAGAAGGCAGGAACGGGGGACTGATTGGGGATGATCAGCCATGATCACATTGAATGGCGGTGCTGGCTCGAAGGGCCGAATGGCCTACTCCTGCACCTATTGTCTATTGACTGGAAAATGCAGGCTGATCAAGACCAGAAGCTCATCTTTCCACCTGAGATCATCATAACTAATCTCAGGCCGGGCCTGATCGTGTGGTCAACCTCACAGAAGTCCCTGTACATCGTGGAGTTAACTGTGCCTTGGGAGGCTGCAGTCGACGAAGCGCATGAACGCAAATGTCTGAAGTATTCAGACTTAGCAGCCGAGGCAGAACAACGCGGCCGGCGTACCCAGGTGCTCCCTTTAGAGGTTGGTGGTAGAGGGTTTGTGTAGCCATGTCATCAACCAGACTCCTGAGGGGAATGGGAGTTCGAGGACAGGCCTTCCGGCAAGCCGTCGGGTCGCTGTCAGAGGCTGCCGAGCGAAGCAGCAACTGGCTGTGGCTGAAGAGGAAGGACTCCAACTGGGCTGCAAAATGACCAGCAAGAGGGGTAAAAATGAGGGGAGCGCACCTGGGACGCCAGGTGTTGCTGTTGAGCCCTCTGGAGGTGTCGTGGGCCTATCAACGAAACACCAAGGAAGGAGGGTGACCCCAATGAAGTCTTTACCCCTACCCCCACTCAAGATATTAAGAAGGTGCCAATTATAGTAGGGATTGTAATATCAAGTCCATCAAGCTCAACTGAGGTAAGTAATGGAACCAGAGATCAGGCATGAAAGTGGGGAGCAAGATACGAAAGCTAGACACGAAAAGCAGGTCAGGCAGCATGGTGGACACAAAATGCTGGAGTAACTCAGCGGGACAGGCAGCATCTCTGGAGAGAAGGAATGGGTGACGTTCCGGGACCAGACCCTTCTTCAGGCTGAGAGTCAGGGGGTACAGAGTTAGGCTTCCCTCGATCATAAGTGATAGGAGTAGAAATAGGCCATTCGGCCCATCAAGTCTACTCCGCCATTCAATCATGGCTGATCTATCTTTCCCTCCTAACCCCATTCACCTGCCTCCTCCCCACAACAGAGTCCGGCTTGATCTGACGGAATGGCCGAGTGGGCGTCAAGCAGCATACAGCCTTTCCCTGTAAGTAATTAAATAATAATAATAAATAATAATCAATATTAATCCCCTTTTCAGGGGAAATTCAGATGAGAAGTAAATGATCCAGTTAAATGATTAAATCCTGTAAATGATCTATTTCTCGTGCCCTTGGTTGGAGACTCCTCTGTGAACACAAGCAGCTTTTGCCTTGTCCAGTCAGTACTGCTCAGCATTCTGATGCTCTGTCAACCCTAGCCATAACTTTCATTGTTCCAAGGACAATACCAACTACTGTAGCTGCTAAATTTAACTGAACTTCCTTCCGCTGTGAATTTGAGCATAATAGTCCAGTTTAGTTCAGAGATTCAGCGCGGAAACAGGCCCTTCAGCACACCGAGTCCGCGCCCACCAGCAATCCCCGCTCGCCAACACTATCCTACACACACTAGGGACAATTTACTATTTTACCGAAGCCCATTAACCTATAAACCTGTACGTCTTTGGAGTGTGGGAGGAAACCGGAGCACCCGGGGAAAACCCACGCAGGTCACGGGGAGAACCTGCAAACTCCGTACAGGCAGCACCCGTAGTCAAGATTGAACCGGGGTCTCTGGCGCTGTAAGGCAGCAACTCTACCGCTGCGCCACCGTGCCGCCCTAATATTCCAGCTGCAATCCGGTTAATGTTATCAAGGGTTACCATCCTTTTGTTTCGTTGTCTATGTCTGTTGTTCATATCACTACTTGTCATCTTCAAAGATGTGCAATCACCCAGATCCTGGTGAAAAAAGGTGCCTTGAACATGACGTTAGATAGAGTGGTCAAGAAGGGTTTCGGCACATTGGCCTTCATCAGAGTATTGAACATAGAAGTAGAGAAGTTGTGTTGTACTAAGACGTTGGTGAGGCCACATTTAGAGTATTGTGTTCAGTTCTGGGCACCACGTTATATGATAGATGTTGTCAAGCTTGAAAGGGTGCAGAGAAGATTTACCTAGATGTTGCCAGGACTCAAGGGACTGAGCTATGGGGAAAGGATAAGCAGGCTGGGTCTTTATTCCTTGGAGTATGGGAGGATGAGTGATGATCTTATACAGGAGTACAAAACAAAGGGAGGAATAGATCGGGTAGACGCACAGTCTTTTGCCGAGAGTAGGGGAATTGAGAACCAGACAACATAGATTTAATGTGGGGGGGGGGGGGGAGGTACGGAACAAGCTGCCAAAGTTGGTAGTTGAGGCAAGTACTATCGCAACGTTGAAGAAACATTTAGACAGGTACATGGATAGGACAGGCTTAGAGGGATTTGAATCCAAAACATTAGTATAGGTGGGGCAAGTGTAGATGGGCCATGTTGGTTGGCGTGGTCAAGTTGGTCCGAAGGGCCTGTTTCCATGCTGTGTGACTCTAGGACTCCGTTAAAGGCCTGTCCCACTGTAGGAGTATATTCCAAGAGCTCTCCCGAGTTTAAAAAAAAATCAAACTCGTGGTAAGCACGTAGAATGAACGTAGCGGGTACGTCGGAGCTCGGGGACGTCTCTTAGCGGCTCGTAACGCTAACGGCAGGTACTCGGGAAGACTCGCTAATGGCAGGTAAGCTCGGGAAGACTCGTGAAGATTTTTCAACATGTTGAAAAATGTCCACGAGAGCCCCGAGTACCGACGAGCGGCCATTACCGTAAATCTCCGAGTTCGAATCAGGGCAAACTCGGGAGAACTCTTTGAACGAACTCGTACAGTGGGACAGGGCTATTAGTCTACGGTGCAATAAAACACTTTGGACAGTTCACCCGCATTTACAGCCAATTGCTTTAGTACTAGAATATTTTCCCGGAAGGTATATTTTAGGTTGAACTGGGGAGGTGCAAGCTAGCAGACATGCTTGCATAACACTTTTGGCAGCTGAATGCCAAGTTCGAAAGCTAAAATCCAGTTAAAATACCATGTACCTGCCAGCAAAACTCATTGCACACTTAGAATGACACAGGTGACCATGGGACACCTATTACAGTTACATAGATGCCAGGCGAATGGACACAAATACATAAAATGACTACAGTTTACTTCATTGTCACATGGATCAAATGATTTGGACGATTAACAGAAAGAACATCATTCAAAGTTTCGTTTAGTTTAATACAATATATTGTGTTAAATATTCTATAGATAATATATTGTAATATTCTACAGGTCCACCACGGATGTTCCGGCAACTGGTGGTCGGACAAAATTATGAGAGCGCATTTGAACCAGCCCCCCCCGGATTTCCCCCCGAAAATGTGGCGCCTAGGCCGGTTGAGGTGGCCGATCTCCACCTCATTGGGACTTCCGAGGCCGATCGGCGGGTCGGATTTGCCCCCCTGCGGCCGGGGCTCTGGAACTCCGGCCCGGACGGAGCCGGCAGATCCGTTCCCATTGCCGACTCCCGGGGCCGACTTTTGCGGGCCGGTATCTCGGCCCCTCTGCGGCCTAGGCGGGCCGTTGCAGTGCCGTTGGACTCCTCTCGGAGGCCGTGACCTCTGTCGGTCCGGCAAGACGGATAATCCGGCAAAGGCTCTGGGACCAAGGGCGCCGGAAAACCGGTGGTGGACCTGTATAGTACATCCAAACAAACTGTAAGTGCAATCCGAACAGGTGTGTTACATTTAGCCTGTGAATGAATGGTGTGTTGAAAGCAAGAGTATAGAGTCCCCAGTATACATAGATAACCTCATGTACGTTTTTGAAGCTAAAAAAATGTTCAAGCTTCTGGTTGGACATTTCTGCTTCCTCCGCACACCTGTACGTGAATTTTTAATACTGGCGTTTACAAAAACCGTGAAGATTTGGAGCAGTTACAGGCAGTTTATTTGATCCATTTCATTTTGCAAATAATACCGGCTGAACATGTAACAATCACTTACCCCTAATGTTATCAGAAATATTAACTCAAAATAAATGAGCTAACACCTGCATTAGAGCAGCAGGCAGCGAAATATAAAGCTCAGTTTCAGCAATATTAATTTCTGGACTCCAAACAATATGAGAAGCGAGTACATTATTTTGTTATAAATAGTTTAACCATAATGAGTGCCCAATGCTAGCTCAGTCTACCTCAGTGTAATATGCACAGCATAAAATATTATAAATATATATATTTTTTTTTAAACTACAAAATCTGTAAAATACCCACAAAATGCCAATGCCATTCCTGTTACAAGTTCCGCCACCGATCTTCCGGCAACTGATGGTCCGGCACCTCCTTTAACCCGGACAAAATTACCAGAGCACTTTTTCGGGCCTTGTGCGTCTGTCCTAAAAATAGTTAATTGCTCACTTACTTTGTTAATTGTTAAATCTTTATTTAAGTTTCTAGCAGCCCATGGTGCTATAGAGACAGATGAGCTGGAGCTGGAGAGGGTCCGGAGGAGGTTTACGAGAATGATCCCAGGAATGAGCATTTGACGGCACTGGGCCTGTACTCGCTGGAGTTTAGAAGGATGAGGAGGGGCCTCATTGAAACGTACAGAATAGTCAAAGGCCTGGATAGAGTGGATGTGGAGAGGATGTTTCCACTAGTGGGAGAGTCTAGGACCAGAGGCCGTAGCCTCAGAATTAAAGGACGTTCCTTTAAGGAGGATTCTCTTTAGTCAGAAGGTGGTGAAACTGTGGGATTCATTGCCACAGAAGGCTGTGGAGGACAAGTAAATGGATATTTTTAAAGCAGCGATTGTCAGATTCTTGATTAGTACGGGCGTCAGGGGTTATGGGGTGAAGGCAGGAGAATGGGGTTGAGAGGGAAAGATAGATCAGCGGAGTACACTTGATGGGCCGAATGGCCTAATTCTGCCCCTATCACTTATGAACTTATGAGACATGGGAGGGATATAATTAGTGGGTCAGAGGCGTGTTGCTGAATTATTATTACGTGAGCTCTGTTGATCTGGCAAAATGGACAATCCGGGAAGGCTTTGGAACCAAGGTGCCGGAAAATCTATGGTGTTCCTGTACCCCTTTTACCATAGGGAATGGAATGCTTAGGTTTCCAACTGTCCAAACCATCCATGGCTAAAATCTTTCCTGCAGATGCAAGCAAAAACATTCTTCATGTTCACTTCAGCGATTTCCTGTGCAATTTGGTCATATTTACCTCACAAATGACAAGTCGTCTCAATGCACATCAGCTTGCCATTTTGGAATATATATTAAGAGTCATCCCACACAGAAACAGGTCATTCGGCCCATCTTTTTTTTTTAGAGATACAGTGCAGAAACAGGCCCTTCGGCCCACCGAGTCCGCTTCGACCAGCGCTCACCCCGCACACTAACACTATCCTGCACACACTCGGGACAATTGACACATACACCAAGCCAATTAACCTACATACCTGTTCGTCTTTGGAGTGTGGGAGGAAACCGAAGATCTCGGGAAAAAAAACAGGCTGTCACAGGGAGAACGTACAAACTCCGTACAGACAGCGCCCGTGGTCGGGATCGAACCTGCGTCTCCGGCGCTGTAAGGCAACAACTCTACCGCTGCGCCACCGTGCCGCCCCGCCACACACCTTGTCCATGGGCAACTATCCATGTTCATCTCATCTTTCAGCACTTGACCCACACCTCCCTATGCTTGAACCTCGTTCAAGAATCCATCTGGACATCGCCTAAATGCCAAGGGGGAAAAAAAGACATGAAGTGCTGGAGTAACTCTGCGGGTCAGGCCAGCATCTCTGGGGAACACAGAGAGATGTTTCGAGTCGGGACTCATGTTCAGACAGTTTCCTGACCTGAAGCGTCACCTGTCTGCGTTCTCCTCTTGGACCTCAACACAGCTCTTCACCTCCACACGGCCACTCCCAATGGGCCACTCCGCTACATCTTGCCTTGCTTTCATCTGCTGCTCAATTGACCAAGAGTAGTCAAAGATACAAAAAGCTGGAATAAAGGGCCTGTCCCACTGTACGAGATAATTCAAGAGTTCTCCCGAGTTTTCCCCTGATTCGAACTCGGAGAATGTCCGTAGCGGGTCCGTAGGAGTTCGTGGATGCTTTCAAGAGAGAGTTAGATAGAGCTCTTAAAGATAGCGGAGTCGGGGGATATGGTGAGAAGGCAGGAACAGGGTACTGATTGGGATGATCAGCCATGATCACAGTGAATGGCTCGAAGGGCCGAATGGCCTACTCCTGCACCGAATGGCCTACTCCTGCACCTACTGTCTATTGTCTATTGACCAACTTTGTAAACCTTCCACTACTGTTGAGTTTTGCTACAGTTCCTATTCCCTTTTTTGGTGGAAAAAAATATCCACATTACAATTAGTGACCTTAAATAAATATAATACTTAGTTGCGGGAGAGTTAAAAAACAGTCTGACGAAGGGTCTGGACCCGAACGTCACCCATTCCTTCTCTCCAGAGACGCTGCCTGTCCCGCTGAGTTACTCCAGCATTCTGTGTCTGTCTTCTAATACTTATTGTTTTTGTTTTGGCCACGACCAGAAGATTACAAGACCAAACTAAATGATTTTGCAGATCTATTCACTACAGCTATGTCAACGAGCAGTTTATATATTTTTTCCCAGTACGTTTGCACCTCCCTACATTCCAATTTATCCCAAAACTCTGATATCGTAATCTGCTCCTTCTCACTGGTTACTTTGCTTCCTTGCTTCCTGCCTCCTTCATAATCTGAATTTAGTTTATCCTTGAATGTCCCGACTACATTTTATCTCTGTCTGCTTCGTTGCCACCTTCTCTGAGCTAACAATGATCTACTCCTCATTGTCCTTGTTCCGCATCTCTTTTGATGTCTTGTTTTCACTCCCTCCCCATCCATATCTCCGTCTCCCTCTCCCCTGACTCTCAGTCCGATGAAGGGTCTTGACCAAAACATCACCCATTTTATCCCTGTTTGCTTTATTGTTAACTTCACCCAACTAACAATGATCTACTCTACATTTTCCTTGATCTCCATTCCCCTTGTCCTGTTTTCACACCTTACGCTACCTTATCTTTGTATCTTCCTCTCCCCTGACATCAGTCCGATGAAGGGTCTCGACCCGAAACGTCACCCATTCCTTCTCTTCAGAGATGCTGCCTGTCCCGCTGAGTTACTCCAGCATTTTGTGTCTATCTTTGTGTGAATATTGACTACTCTAACTTCAAGTAACCCTTGCTTTCCCTCTTTCCATCCCTCCCCCATCCTAGTTCTCCGGCCAGTCTGACTGTCCTCCTGATTAAATTTTATCTTTGCATGCTTCGTTGTCAACTTCCCGAGCCAATAATGTCCTATTCTACATTTTCCTTGACCATCGTCCCCTTTGATGTTTCATTTTCACACCTCACCCTTCCATCTCTCTCTCTCTCTCTCTTTCTCTCTGCCTCAGAGGGCGGTGGAAGCAGGTTCTCTGGATGCTTTCGAGAGAGAGCTAGGTAGGGCTCTTAAAAATAGCGGAGTCAGAGGATTTGGGGAGAAAGCAGGAACGGGGTACTGATTGGGGATGATCAGCTATGATCACATTGAATGGCGGTGCTGTCTCAAAGGGCCGAATGACCTACTCCTGCACCTAATGTCTATTGTCTATTGTCCATATCCCTCCCCTGACTCTCAGTCTGAAGACGGGTCTCGACCAGAAACGTAGCCCATTCCATCTCTCCAGAGATGCTGCCTGTCCCGCTGAGTTACTCCAGCATTTTGTGTCTATCTTTCTCCACCTCATGTTTCGCTTGGGCAGCTTTCAGCCCAACGGTATGACTTTTAATCTCTCTAATTTCAAGTAACCTTTGCATCCCCCATCTCACCGTCTCTCCCTACCCTAGTCGTCCTGCTACTTTCATTGTTGTCCGCCTAGTTTCACTGTTCATACCCCTTTGGTATCACCTCCTCCCCAGCCAACAATGGACCATTGTGAGCTCCACTTTTCCTTGGCCATCAGTGCCGGCTCTGATTTGTTGTGAACCTCTTCATACCTCTAGTTTCCCTCTTCCCCCTGACTCTCAGTCTGAAGAAGGGTCCCAACCTTTATCGCAACAGAACATATCGAGCATACAACATAACAGCACAGGAATAGGCCCTTCAGCCCACAATGAATGTGTTGGACACGATACCAAGACCATCTCTTGTCTCTGGCGAAAAGGAGTAGGTGACGTTACGGGTTGGAACCTTTCTTGCGACTGAAAGATACCTCACATTTTCTTGCCTCCTGTTCCCACCCCACCCCCAAAACCATGATCTTTCAGTCTGAAGAAGGGTTCTGAGACGAAACCTTACCTATTACGTTTCTCCAGAGATGCTTCCTGACCGAGTTACTTCAGCATTTTTTTGTCCACCTCTACACGTCTTATCTGCAATTCCCGGTTGACTTACCACAAAGAAACACTAGACTCACTCCACCTCCCACACTTTCGTTACCTCATCGTTTGGCTTCAACCTATGGTGGAATTCATTGCCACAGCCGTCTGAGCCGGGCAAGTCAATGGATATTTTTTAAGGCATAGATATACTGATTCTTGATTGATACGGGTGTCAGGTGTGACGGGGAGAAGGCAGGAGAATGGGGCTGAGAGGGAGAGATAGATCAGCCATGATTGAATGGCGGAGTGGACGATGGGCCGAATGGCCTCATTCTGCTTATGAACTTAGTGTTGCACTCTGTAATCTCTCTAAATCTCCACTTTTACACTCGATGTTTGAGACCGACCTCAAAACTAATTTCTAGCTAAACTTTCTATTATTTTGAGTAATTTATTTAAGGCTTGGCGCTGCATCCGCATTTAATTACACCTCTGCGAACTGCCATTATGTTGTTTATCCACATTGTGGTGCTTTTTAAGAGCAATGTGTTACTGTACAGTATGTACTCCTTACCCGTACTGTTTACTTTTAATCAGGTTTGGCTGTGATTTATGTGCTCAATTAGTACAAGCAGTTCAACCGCTGTCAGTCGAGGCACAAAATCAAACTCTCTCGTCTCACTAACCCATGAGAAGATAATTTAAAAATGGCAATGCCCTGATACTAACGAACAATAAAATTAATTTGTCAATTTACATATTTACATAAATCCACAACTTGCATTATAATCATAATTGTAAATGTGATGAACCTTACCATTTGACTTGCATAATAAAAAGACAATAAGTTATAGCCCTGTCCCACTGTACGAGTTCATTCCAAGAGCTCTCACGAGTCTAAAAAAAAATCAAACTCGTGGTAAGCACGGAGAATGAACGTAGCGGGTACGTCGGAGCTCGGGGACGTCTCTTACCGGCTCGTAACGCGAATGGCAGGTACTCGGGAAGACTCGCTAACGGCAGGTAAGCACGGGAAGACTCGTGAAGATTTTTCAACACGTTGAACTTGTCCACGAGAGCCCCGAGTACCGACGAGTGGCCATTACCGTATATCTCCGAGTTCGACACAGGGCAAACTCGGGAGAGCTCTTGGAGTTAACTTGTACCGTGGGACAGGGGTTTAAAGCAGCCCGGTTTCTAAGTTAAGTTCCAAGCCTGTTCTTTCCACAATACTCCGCTGTTTGGAAAACCGAGATTAGTACCGTAGCAGCGTGCCGGGACGCTCCCGCCAAGCATTCCCGACTTGCCCGCCGCACTCTCCGGCTGGACCGGGAACCCGCCCGAAGGCTCGGCGGTCTGCGTAACCGGGAGGGAGCTGGAGACGGCGGAGGCGAGGGGCAAGGGCGGGTGGGGGGGGGGGGGGGGTGAACCAGGGTGATGCCTCCAGCGCCTTCAAGAGGCGCCCCCCCCCCGGGACACAAAGGTGGCCGGGCGAGGAGAGGACAGGAGAGGGACGTCGGTTGGGGGGAACCGCTCCAGTACATCGAGCGCGCGGGCCGACCGGACTTTGGACTCTTGAATGATGGCGGTGCTCGCATGTGTAATGCGTGCAAACAGAATTTCACTGCAACAAATAAAGCGTTGACCATTGGAACAGATGGGGAGCGACACAGATAGCTCTGGACTGCTCCTCTGCATTAAGTAGAGCCGATGATGGCACTATGGCTGTTGAAAACCTTGGTCAGTTCGACGTCCATTCGTAAATAATGTTCAGCAAAGCAGCCGAGAATTTGGGGGAACACATAAACACAGTAAACCCTCTGACCACAGTGGGGGGGGGGGGGGTGGAATGGGGCCCGTTATTGCCGATTGTGCTCTATAACCGAGTGTCGTTTATAGAGATACAGCCTGGAAACAGGCCTTACGGCCCACCGAGTCCACGCCGACCAGCGATCAGCCTAGGACCAGAGGGTACAGCCTCAGAATAAAAGGGTGTATCTTTAGAAAGGAGTTGAGGAGGAATTTCTTTCGTCAGAGGGTTCATTGTATAAAATTCCCATTAACGGACAAAGGCTGGGGACGCAAGCCAAACAGTTGTGTTGTCTCCAACGGGAATAAGTGCTTAAAGACGAAGATAAACACAAAGTGCTGGAGTAACTCAGCGGGTCAGACAACATCTCTGGGGAGAAGAAATAGATGATGTTCTTCTTCAGACCCGATGCTGCCTGACCTGCTGAGTCACTCCAGCTTTTTGTGTCTGTCTTCGATTTAAAGCAGCATCTGCAGTTCCATCCCACACACACATGTGCTTAAAGACGGTTGGGTTGGTATTGGGTTGGGTTGGGTTGGTATTGGGTTGGGCTGGGATGGGTTGGGTTGGTAATGGGTGGGGATGGGTTGGGTTGGTAATGGGTTGGGATGGTAATGGGTGGGGATGGGTTGGTATTGGATTGGGTTGGGATTAGGTTGATATTGGGTTGGGTTGGGGTTGTGTTTGGGTTGGGTTGGTATTGGATGGGGTTGGTAATGGGTTAGGATGGGTTGGGTTGGTAATGGGTTGGGTTGGGGTTGGGTTGGTATTGGAGTGGGTCGGTATTGGGTTGGGGTTGTGTTGGGTTAGGTTGGCATCCATCCATCTGCGAGAGATGCTGGTGCGGCTTTGACGTTGTCTGATTTGGAGAGGGGAATGTTTCATCTGTAGTTGCTATCCCCGCTGTGGCTGACTAGTCCCGTCCTCGACAGGCTGACAGTCCCACAACTCCAACAGGTGAAGTTGTCTCTGGCCGTTGGACCGGGGAGAGCGTCGCGGTCCCTCTCGCTGTCGGCCATCTTGTAACGTTGGCGCCCGGCCTCCAGGTTCTTGGACCATAACAGGAGAAACCGTTTTTTTTTTCTCCTATTGAACTGATAGAAAGGCGGGTACGTTAAGCGAGCACTTCCTCCAATTGTTAATCACTCAATGGTCTTCAGATGGGGTCAGCTATTGCAGTCGTCGCCCTCGATGTCAAAGAAGCACTTGTTCTTGGGAACCCGCCATTCTGGCTGAATGGGGACTTCCGACTGAGACAACGTTTTGCGCCGTAACCAGCGCTCCATGCACTCGGCCACGAGAGGGTGAATGTCAACCTCAAACTTGTTGGCAAATAAGCTGTCCCTTTGAATCAGCCACTCCAGGTCCCCCAATCCGTACACGCAGATGTTGTGGACATAATGGCCTGAGGGAAGCAAAACAGACTGTTAGAGGCAAAGATAGGCACAAAAAGCTGGAGTAACTCAGCGGGTCAGGCAGCATCTCTGGGGAAAAGGAATGGGTGACGTTTCGGATCGAGATCCGTCTTCAGGCTGTGAGTAGGGGGAAAGGGAAACGAGAGATATATAGACGGTGATGTAGAGAGATATAGAAGACACGGACAAAAGAAATTGTAAAAAAGTAACGATGATAAAGGAAACAGGCCATTGTTAGCGGTGGCATCATAGATTAGAGTTTCGAGATACAGGCCCTTCATCCCACCAAGTCAACGCTGACCACCATCATCCATTCACACTAGTTTAGTTTAGAGATACAACGCGGAAAAAGGCCTTTCGTCCCACCTAGTCCGCACCGACCAGCAATCATTCAATCACTCTAGTCTACTTTAGTTTAGTTTAGGGATACAGCACGAAAACAGGCCCGTCGGCCCACCGAGTCAACGCCGACCATTGGTCACCCGTTCACACACTAGTTTAGTTTAGAGATACAGCCCGGAAACAAGCCCTTCGGCCCACCGAGTCCGCACTGACCATCGATCGCACCGATCATAGACACAAAAAGCTGAAGTGACTTAGCAGGTCAGACAGCATCTCTGGAAAAGTGGAAGAGGTGACTTTTCGGGTCGAGACTCTCTTCAGACCCGTTCACGCTAGTTTAGTCTAGTTTGGTTTAGAGATACAGCGGAAACAGGCCCTACGTCCCACCGAGCCTGCGCCAAACCATCGTTCACACTGGTTTAGTCGAGAGACACAGCGTACAAACAGGTCCTTCAGCCCACTGAGTCAACACTGATCATCTATCAACCGTTCACACTGGTTTAGTTTAGTTTAGTTTAGTTTAGACGAGAGATACAATGCAGAAACAGGCCCGTCGGCCCACCGACCATCAGTCATGCATTCTCACTAGTTTAGTTTAGTTTAGTTCAGAGAGCCAGAGAACATAGGTTTAAAGAGAGGGGGGGCAACATTTAAAAGCAACCCGAGGGGCAACCTATTTACACAAAAGGTGGTGGATGTATGGAATGAGCTGCCGAAGGTACATTTAGACAGGTACATGAATGGATAGGTTTAGAGGGATATGAGCCAAACACGGGCAGATGGGTCTAGTGGAGACGGGGCATGTGGGTCGGTGTGGGCATGTTGGGCGAAGGGCCTGTTTCCACTCCGTATCACTCTATGACCTATCAATGCCATACTCTACACCACCACAAGGTGGAGCTCCTTCAACAGAACCAATATTTATGTCTGAAGCTGGCTTCACAAATACCTAGTGCAATAAAAACAAACTGCCAGAGGAACACGGTGGGTCATGGCAGCATCTGTGGAGGGAAACCGTGGGGCGGCACGGTGGCGCAGCGGTAGAGTTGCTGCCTCACAGCGCCAGAGACCGGGCTTCGATCCTGACTACCGGAGCCGTCTGTCCGGAGTTTGTACGTCCTCCCCGTGACCTGCGTGGGTTTTCTCCGGGATCTCCGGTTTCCTCCCACACTCCAAAGACGTACAGGTTTGCAGGTTAATTGGCTTGGTGTAATTGCAAATTGTCCCTGATAATTGTAAACTGCGTGTGCAGGATAGCGTTAGTGTACAGGGATCGCTGGTCAGCGCAGACTCGGTGGGCCGAAGGGCCTGTTTCCGCGCAGTACTTCTAAACTAAACTAAACAAACAGATGGTGTTTGGGGTCAGGACCCTTCTTGGATCTGACCTCTCACCTTCAAGCTATGCCCTCTGCTATTAGATGATTCCACCGTAGGAAAAAGGTTCTGACTGTCTACCCTGTCTACACCTCTCATAATTTTATACATTTCTATCAGGTCTCCCCTCAGCCTTTGACACTCCGGAGAAAACAACCAAGTTTGTACAACCATCTTCTCATAACTAACACCCTCTAATCCAAGATTTAATAGGAACCTGAAGGGCAACATTTTTTATACAGAGGGTATAGGGTGTATGGAACGAGTTGCCAGATGAAGGCCGGTGCAACATACGATCGAGTGGACATGAACGTGGAGAGGATGTTTCCAGTTGTGGAAGAGTCTCGGACCAGAGGTCATAGAATTAAAGGACATTCTTTTCGGAAGGAGATGAGGAGAAATTTCTTCAGTCGGAGAGTGGTGAATCTGTGGAATTCTTTGCCACAGAAGGCTGTGGAGGCCAAGTCAGTGGATATTTTTAAGGCAGAAATAGATAGATTCTTGATTAGTACGGGTGTCAGAGGTTATGGGGAGAAGGCAGGAGGAGTGGGGTTGGGGGGGGAGATAGATCAGTCATGATTGAATGGCAGAGAAAACTTGATGGGCCCAATGGCCTAATTCTGCTCCTATCACTTATGACCTAATGATCTTACAACCACATTTCAAAGACATTTGGGCAGGTACATGGATAGTGAATAGACAATAGACAATAGACAATAGGTGCAGGAGTAAGCCATTTGGCCCTTCGAGCGAGCACCGCCATTCAATGTGATCATGGCTGATCATCCCCAATCAGTACCTCGTTCCTGCCTTCTCCCCATATCCCCTGACTCCGCGATCTTTAAGTCCTATCTAGCTCTCTCTTGAAAGTATCCAGAGCTTTGGAGGGAACTGGGCCAGAGGGACCAGTGAGGATGGGACATCTTAATCGGCTTGGTCAGGTTTGACCCAAGGGCCTGTTTCCTGCCTGTATGACTCTATGGCTGATAGTTGTGTGGGAGGGGAGAAAGCAGGAAACAGGGGATAAAAGAAAGCTGAAGGTAGACACACAATGCTGGAGTAACTCATCAGGACAGGCAGCATCTCTGGAGAGAAGGAATGGGTGATGTTTTGGGTTGATTTCAGGTGAGAGGGATATACATGGATAAGGAAGTGTAAGGTGTGAAAACAGGACAAAGGGAATCGAGATCAAGGAAAATGTAGAATGGATCATTGTTAGCTGGGAGAAGGAAACAACAAAGCAAACAGGGATAAAAAGTAGTCGGAGAAAGTCAGACTGGTTGGAGAACTGGGAAGGGGGAGAGATGGAAAGAGAGGGAAAGCAAGGGTTACTTGAAGTTAGAGAAGTCAATGTTCATACACTGGGGTGTAAGCTGCCCAAGCGAAATATGAGGTGCTGTTCCTCCAATTTGCGCTATGCCTCACTGATTAGAAGGTTTTTTGTGTGTCTTCACGTTCAAAGTGTCTGAATCTTCAGAGGCAGGCTTGTCAGTTATGATGTTTTGATATTATCCACGAACCCAACCCACTTGCCACACACAGAACGACCGAGGCTGTATTCAATCAGATGCTTTTCTCTTTGTGCTTACAGAGTATTTCTCCACCACCAGGGGGCAGCAAAGTGGCTCAGCAGTAGAGTTGCTGCCTCACAGCGCCAGTGACCCTGGTTCGATCCTGACTACGGGTGCTGTATGTATGTACGGAGTTTGTACGTTCTGACCGTGACCGCGTGGGCTTCCTCCGGGTGCGCCGATTTCCTGGTTAATCGGCTTCTGTACAATTGACCCTAGTGTGCAGGATAGAACTAGTGTACGGACGATTGCTGATTGCCGCAGTCTTGGTGGGCCGAAGGGCCTGTTTCCACCTTGTATCTTTATATCTGAGGCTGAGAACCAGAGGACATAGGTTTAAGGTGAGATGGGGGGGGGGGGGGGGGAGATTTAATAGGAATCTTTAGTTTAGAGATATAGCATGGAAACAGGCCCTTCGTCCCATCGCAACATTTAAGAAATAGAAGAATCAGGAATTGATGGTGCAGCTTTTTATAAAACTGCATTTCCAGGAACTATCTGCTTAAGAAGGAACTGCAGATGCTGGAAAAATCAAAGGTAGACAAAAATGCTGGAGAAACTCAGCGGGAGAGGCAGCATCTATGGAGCGAAGGAATAGGCGACATTTCGTGCTGAAACGTTGCCTATTTCCTTCGCTCCATAGATGCTGCCTCACCCGCTGAGTTTGTCCAGCATTTTTGTCTTTCCAGGAACTATCATCAGGTTTAAGAAAAATTGAGACAGGAACATGGATAAGATATGGATAAGATAATTGAGACAGGATCATGGATAAGATATGTTTAGATGGATATGGGCCAAATGCAGGCAGGTGGGACTCGTGTAGATGGGACATGTTGATCGGCGTGGGCAAGTTGGGCCAAAGGGCCTGTTTCCACGCTGTATCACTATGACTCTAAATTGTCTCCTTGTTAGGTTGGGGGGTGGGGTTTAGAATGACAGAGGATTTACCATATGACGATATGAATATTATATATCATAAGGTCATAAGTGACCGTTAGATTTAGCTCCTAGGGACTATCCGACTATTGATCACCCATTCACACCAGTTCATTCTTGCTATTGAGGGAGTGCAGCGTAGGTTCACCAGGTTAATTCCCGGGATGGCAGGACTGACCACCATATGATGAAAGAATGGGTCGACTGGGCTTGTTTTCACTGGAATTTAGAAGGATGAGAGGGGATCTTATCGAAATATATAACATTCTTGAGGGATTGGACAGGCTAGATGCAGGAAAAATGTTCCCGATGTTGGGGGAGTCCAGAACCAGGGGTCACACAGTTTAAGAATAAGGGGGAGGCCATTTAGGACTGAGATGAGGAAAAACTTTTTCACCCAGAGAGTTGTGAATCTGTGGAATTCTCTGGCTCAGAGGGCGGTGGAGGCCGGTTCTCTGGATGCTTTCAAGAGAGAGTTAGATAGAGCTCTTAGGGCTAACGGAATCAAGGGATATGGGGAGAAAGCAGGGATGGGGTACTGATTTTGGACGATCAGCCATGATCATATTGAATGGCGGTGCTGGCTCGAAGGGCCTGCACCTACTCCTGCACCTATGTTTCTATCATGTGTGACTCTATGACTAAACTAAACCACATCCCCTCTCCGTCTGCTCTTTTGTGCTAAATAAGGACCTATTTATTACGTCTGCCCTGGGTACGCTCGCAGCTCATTAAAAGTTGCAATAACTTTGTAATGATCTCTTCAGCACCGCACCATTAATGTCAAAACCCACCGACCCAGAAACACAAAGGCTACAGTGACGCTGCCTCCACCATGGCTTGTCACAATGCCAAATCTAATCTTGGCTGGGGTCAACATTCCGAATCGCCTCACATAACAACACCGTGGGAATGCAGCAGTGGGTTGGTTTTTTCTCGTTCAGTTCACGAGTTCGCAAGTTACGGGAGTAGAATCAGGCCATTCGGCCCATCGAGTCCACTCCGCCATTCAATCACGGCCGATCTCTGCCTCCCAATCCCATCTTCCTGCCTTCTCCCCATGACCCTTGACGCCGGCTCCAATAAAAAATTTGCCTACCTCTGCCTTAAAAATATCCGCTGACTTGGCCCCTCCACAGCCCTCTGTGGCAATGAGTTCCACAGATTCACCACTCTCCGACTAAAGAAGTCCCTCCTCACCTCCTTTCCAAAAGAGCGCCCTTTCATTCTCAGGCTATGACCTCTGTCCTAGACTCTCCCGCCAGTGGAAACATCCTCTCCACATCCACTCTATCTATGCCTTTCATTATTCTGTAAGTTTCAATGAGGTCCCCCCTTAACCTTCTAAACTCCAGTGCGTACAGGCCCAGCGCTGTCGTGCTAACCCACTCATTCCTAGGATCTTTCTTGTAAATCACCACTGAACCCTCTCCAGAGCCTGCACACCCACAGTTCAGAGATACGGCGGGGAAACAGGCCCTTCGGCCCACCAGGTCCGCACCGACCAGTGATCCCCGCACATTAACACTACCCTACACGCACACACACACACTAGGGACAATTTTTAAAACATTTTTACCAAAGCCAATTGACCTACAAACTTGTAGGTCTTTGGAGTGCGGGAGGAAACCGGTGCAGCCCGAGATTGGGTGGGCCGAAGGGCCTGTTTCCGCACGGTATTTCTAAACTAAAGCTACACTAAACAAGACCGTGCAAATTACATTCAATGATAGCCACCGACTTTAACCTTGCCAGAAGTAAAATACCTCACAAAGCATTTCAGAAAACTACCTACAGTAGGAATGCAGACAAGTCCTGTGAAGTCTGGGTGTGTGTGCGTACGAAGAAATTGAAAAACACTTCTGTAAATTACAAATACGTTTTTCAGTAGATAAAACTAATCAAGATAGACCCAAATTGCTGGAATAACTCAGCGGGTCAGGCAGCATTTCTGGAGAGGAGGAATGGGTGATGTTTCGGGGTCGAGACTCTTCTTCAGACTGAGTCAGAGACGGGGGGTCACTGTAGGTATGAGAAGGTACAGAACAAAGCCATCTTCAGTGAACCATTTTAAGTTCATGAGGTCGTAAGGAATAGGAGTAGAATTAGGCAATTCGGCCCATCAAGTTTACGATAGATCAACCTTTCAATTATAGCTGATCTTATCTCCCCCTCTTAATCCCATTCTCCTGCTTTCTCCCCATACCATCTGACACCTGTACTATCTCTCTATCTATCTCTGCCTTAAAAATATCCACAGACTTGGCCCCCACCGCCTTCTGTGGCAAAGAATTCCACACATTCAGCGCCATCCGACTGAAGAAATTTCTCCTCATCCCCTTCCTAAAAGAACGTTCTTTAATTCTGATGCTCTGACCTCTAGGCCTAGACTCTCCCACTAGTGGAAACATCCTCTCCACATCCACTCTATCCAAGCCGTTCACTATTCTGTACGTTTCAATGAGGTCGCCCCCTCTTTGTTCTAAACTCCAGCGAGTACAGGCCCAGTGCCGACAAAAGCTCATCATAGGTTAACCTACTCATTCCCGGGATCATTCTTGTAAACCTCCTCTGGACCCTCTCCAGAGCCAGCACATCCTTCCTCAGATATGGTGCCCAAAATGGCTCACAATATTCCAAATGCGGCCTGACCAGCGCCTTATAGAGCCTCAGCATTACATCCCTGTTTTTGTACACAAGCCCTCTTGAAATAAATGCCGGCATTGAGTTTGCTTTCTTTATTACTGATTCTGTGTCTATCTTCAGTGTAAAAGCTTTGGTCTGCACCTTCCCATATGTCCAGTATCCCCCTCCCTGACTCTCAGTCTGAAGAAGGGTCTCGACCCGAAACGTCACCTATTCCTTCTCTCCAGAGATGCTGCCTGACCCGCTGAGTTACTCCAGCTTTTTGTGTCCATCATTTACCTCATTGGAGACTCTCAGACTATCTTCAATCTGACTTTACTGGACTTTATCTTGCGCTAAATGTTATTCCCTTTATTCTGTATCTGTGCACTGTGGATGGCATGATAGTAATCTTGCATCGTCTTTCTGCTGACAGGATAGAACACACCAAAAAAAGCTTTTCACTGTACCTCAATACATGTGACAACAAACTAACCTAAATCCAGGGTAAAAGTGGTCCAGGCGACATAGAGGTGGGTAAGAGGAGGGAGTGTTACTTGATCATCTCAGGAGAAAGTCACAGCCGTCATCTGAGAAGGCTTAGGAGGTTCGGCATGTCCCCAACAACTCTCACCAACTTCTGCAGATGCGCCGTAGAAAGCATTTTATCGGGATGCATCGCTGCTTGGTTTGGGAACAGCTCCATGCAAGCCCGCAAAAAACTGTGGACGCAGCCCAGACCATCACACAAACCAACCTCCCTTCCATCGACTCCATTTATACCTCACGCGGCCTCGGCAAGGCCAGCTGCTGCTGACTGGTTAGGCCATAAGAGATAGGAGTAGAATTAGGCCATTCGGGCCATCAGGTCTACTCCACCATTCAATCGTGGCTGATCTATCTCTCCCTCCTAACCCCATTCTCCTGCCTGCTCCCCATAACCTGTAGCAATTCTTGCTATTGAGGGAGTGCAGCGTAGGTTCACAAGGTTAATTCCCGGGATGGCGGGACTGTCATATGCTGAGAGAATGGAGCGGCTGGGCTTGTACACTCTGGACTTTAGAAGGATGAGAGGGGATCTTATTAAACATATAAGATTGTTAAGGGTTTGGACACGCTAGAGGCAGGAAACATGTTCCTGATGTTGGGGGAGTCCAGAACCAGGGGCCACAGTTCAAGAATAAGGGGTAAGCCATTTAGAACGGAGACGAGGAAACACTTTTTCTCACAGAGAGTGGTGAGTCTGTTGAATTCTCTGCCTCAGAGGGCGGTGGAGGCAGGTTCTCTGGATACTTTCAAGAGAGAGCTAGATAGGGCTCTTAAAGATCGCGGAGTCAGGGGATATGGGGAGAAGGCAGGAACGGGGTACTGATTGTGGATGATCAGTCATGATCACATTGAATGGTGGCTCTGGCTCGAAGGGCCGAATGGCCTACTCCTGCACCTATTGTCTATTGTCTGTACAAATAAAAAAACATGTGCTTGTTAGCACACAACTACAGCTTTTCACTGTACCTCAGTACACGTGACAATCAACTAAACTAAGATGACTTTACTGCTGGTTCGTCCAGTGAGGCTCTGTGGGTGGAGCTGAGGGATGAAAAAGGGGATGATCACCTTGTTGGGAGTGTACTACAGGCCCCCCAAATAGTAATCGGCAATTTAGTTTAGTTCATTTTAGAGATACAGCGCAGAAACAGGCCCTTCGGCCCACCGAGTTCGTGCCGACCAGCGATCCCCGCACACTAACACTATCCTACACACACACTGGGGACAATTTACATTTTATACCAAGCCAATTAACCTTTGGAGTGTGGGAGGAAAGCAAAGATCTCGGAGGAAACCCACGCAGGTCACGGGGAGAACGTACAAACTCCGTACAGACAAGCGCCTGTAGTCGGGATCGAACCCGGGTCTCTGGCGGTGCAAGGCAGCAACTCTGCCGCTGCGCCACCGTGACGCCCTAAATTAGAATGAGAAGAACAAATATGTTGGCAGATTGCAGGCAGCGGCAAGACTTATAGGGTTGTCATAGTACTGGATTTTAACTTTCCCAATTTAGACTGTACTGTCACAGTGCCAAAGGCTTAGATGGGGAGGAATTTGTCAAATGTTTTCTCAGCCAACATGTAGAGGCCTAGAGGCCTCTACAAGGGAGAGGGCAAAGCTCGATCTACTCTAAGGAAAGGCCCAGAGACTCTTGCCCAGAGTGTACAGGAATTGAAAACCAGAGGACATAGGTTTAAGCTGAGGGGGGGAGGGGGAAGATTTAATAGGGAACTGAAAGGTATTTTATTTTTTACACAAAGGGTGGTGGCTGTATGGAACTGTATGGAGGTGGTCGAGACAGGTGCTATCGTAATGTTTAAGAAACAATTGGACAGGTACATGGATAGTGAGTTGGAAGGAACTGCAGATGCTGGTTTAAACCGAAGATACACACAAAAAGCTGCGGTAACTCAGCAGACAAGAGAAGGGATGGCTGACGTTTCTGGTCGAGACTGAAACCTTTGGTAAGGTTCGGGACTGACGAAGGGTCTCGACCCGAAACGTCACCCATTCCTTCTCTCGCTTGGTGAGGGGCCTCGCATTGACCATTACCTTCTAAGAGGTAAGGCCAAATCAGTCGAGTGCAGCCCAGTGGCAGGTTAACCACCACAGTCCACAGGGTATCAGCACCCCAGGCCAAGCTCAACCAAGTACAGTCCCACCCACGGACACGAGTCCAGAGCCCAACCAGCCACAGTCAGCGGTAGAGAGGAAGATGGAAGGAAAAAAAGCCGAATGGAGCCGTCACTGGCTGTGGCTGAAGGGAAAAGATGCTGTCTGGGCTGTAAGGGGACCATCTAGAGGCTAACCATAAGACACACACCCAGGGCTGACCACCCTGCGGTGGGCCTGCCTCGACTGAGGGTGTCTTGTGATAAAAGGCCGAAACACCCAGTGACGTTGAGGTACAAAACTGAAGATGTGTCTGATTGGTAGAAAAATCACCCAGTGGTCACCCCCAAGAATACCGGGTGTCAGTTGTGGTGAAGAAACCTTAGGGATTGTAACATCCAGTCCTACTGATCAATATCCAGAGATGCTGCCTGTCCCGCTGAGTTACTCCAGCATTTTGTGTCTGTCTTAGGTACATGGATAGACAATAGGACAGGTTGAGAGGGATACGGGCCAAATGCTAGTGTAGCTAGTGTAGATGGGACATGTTGGTCAGCGTGTGCAAGTTGGGCCGCTGGGCCTGTTTCCACGGTGTATCACTCTATGATAATGGAATTGGAATGGGCAAGTGACTGAAGTATTAGTGGGAGAGTACTTTGCGGCCGTGAGCATCGCTCTATTTGCTTTACAAAATGTTATAGATAAGGATAGGGCTGGTCCACAAGCATCGTGCAAGGTGGCACAGCAGTAGAGTTGCTGCCTTAAGGCAGCAGAGACCCGGGTTGGATCATGACCACGGGTGCTGTCTGTACGGAGTTTGTACATTTTCCCCGTGGGTTTTTCCTCCGAGTTCTTCGGTTTCCTCCCGCACTCCAAAGACGTCCAGGTTTGTAGGTTAATTGGCTTGGTATAAGAGTAAATTGTCCCTAGTGTGTGTAGGGCAGTGTTGGTGTGCTGGGATCGCTGGTCGGCGCGGACTCGGTGGGCCGAAGGTCGGTTTCCGCACTGTATCTCTAAACTGTATCTCTCAACCATTAAGGGTTTGGACACGCTAGAGGCAGGAAACATGTTCCCGATGTTGGGGAGTCCAGAACCAGGGGCCACAGTTTAAGAATAAGGGGTAAGCCATTCAGAACGGAGATGAGGAAAATCGTTTTCACACAGAGAATTGTGAGTCTGTGGACTCTCTGCCTCAGAGGGCGGTGGAGGCCAGTTTTCTGGATGCTTTCAAGAGTTAGATAGAGATATCAAGGGATATGGGGAGAAGGCAGGAACGGGGTACTGATTGTGGATGATCAGCCATGAACACATTGAATGATGGTGCTGGCTCGAGGGGCTGAGTGGCCTACTCCTGCACCTAATGTCTATAAACTAAACTAAGATGATGCACCAAAGTTCTGGAGGAACTCAGTGGGTCAGGCAGCATCTCTGGAGAACATGGATAGGTGACGTTTCGGATCGGATCCTTCTTCAGACTGAAGAAGGATCTGAAACTGAAACGTCACCCATCCTTTTTCTCCTAAGATTCTGCCTGACCCATGAGTCAGAATCTATCTTTGTCTACCTGTGTCTATCTTTGGTATACACCAGCATCTGGAGTTCTTTGTTTCCATATTAATATTGGGAATTGCTACCATGTGAGGCTGAGGAGGTTCAGCAAGTCCCCAACAACTCTCACCAACTTCTACAGGTGCACCACAGAAAGCATTTTATCCGGATGCATCGCTGCTTGGTTTGGGAACAGCTCCATCCAAGACCGCAAGAAGTTGCAGCGGATTGTGGACGCAGCCCAGACCGTCACGCAAACCAACCTCCCTTCCATTGACTCCATTTACACCTCACGCTGCCTCGGCAAGGCCAGCAGCGTAATCAAGGACGAGTCGCACCCTGGCCACTCCCGCTTCTCTCCTCTCCCCTTGGGCAAAAGGAACAGAAGTGCGAAAAAGCACACCTCCAGATTCAGGGACAGTTTCTTCCCAGCTGTTATCAGGCAAATGAACCATCCTACCACAACCAGAGAGCGGTCCTGAACTACTATTTCAGTACACGTGATAATAAACTAAACTGAACTGAACTTGAAAATGTCATCTATCCATGTTTTCCAGAGCTGCGGCCTGTGTTACTCCTGCACTTTTGTGTAAACCAGTATCTGCAGTTCCTTGTTTCTACAATATTTATACCCTAACTTGATATTGGTTATTATTTTAAATAAGAGCAACAATCTCATTTAAATGAGACAAATTTAATCTGCTGACAAGTCAGTGTTGTTGCTCTTCGTGCAGCAAGTACAGTATTGTGAACAAGTTTGGGCCCCATCTCTGAGGAAGGATGTGCTGGCTCTGGAGAGGGTCCAGAGGAGGTTTACAAGAATGATCCCAGGAATGAGTGGGTTAACATATGATGAGCGTTTATCGGCATGGGCCTGTACTCGCTGGAGTTTCGGAGGAAAAGGGGAGAACTCATAGAAAGGCTTGGACAGAGTGGATGTGGAGAGGATGTTTCTACTAATGGAGGCATCTGGGACCAGAGGTTACAGCCTCAGAATTAAAGGACGTTCCTTTAGGAAGGAGATGAGGAGAATTTCTTCAGTCAGAGGGTGGTGAATCTGTGGAATTATTTGCCGCAGAACATTGTGGAGGCCAAGTCAGTGGATATTTTTTAAGGCAGAGATAGATAGATTCTTGATTAGTACGGGTGTCAGAGGTTATGGGGAGAAGGCAGGAGAATGGGGTTAGGAGGGAGAGAGAGATCAGCCATGATTGAATGGCGGAGTAGACGTGATGGGACGAATAGGCCCAATTTTGCTCCTAGAACACATGAACTTATGAGTGTGTTTACCTTTGCAGCCGTTGTGGGTGACTTTGGTCTGGTCCAGCCACTTAATGGATCGGATGCTGCCTTCCCACTCAGCATTGGGATCCGCTCCTGGTGCATCTATTAAGCGAAAGAGTGCAACTTGGTGAACTCAAATAAAATGCGCTCTTCTCCCCTCTCCCCCATCGGACGGTCACGGTGGCGCAGCGGTAGAGTTGCTGCCTCGCAGAGCTTGCAGCCCCAGAGATCCAGGTTCGATCCAGACTACGGGCGCTGTCTGTGCGGAGTTTGTACGTTCTCCGAGATCTTCGGTTTCCCCCCACGCTCCAAAGACGTGCTGGTATGTAGGTTAATTGGCTTGGAGTATGTGTAAGTTGTCCCTAGTGTGTGTGTAGCACAGTGTTCGTGTGCGGGATCGCTGGTCGGCACGGACTCGGTGGGCCGAAGGGCCTGTTTCAGCGCTGTATCTCCAAACTAAACTAAACCAAAGAAGTGTGAAAACGCACACCTCCAGATTCAGGGACAGTTTCTTCCCAGCTGTTACCAGGCAACTGAATCATCCTACCACAACCAGAGAGCAGTCCATAACTACTGTCTACCTCATCGGACTTTGCTGGCTTCACCTTGCACCAAACGTTATTCCCTTATCATGTATCTATACACTGTAAATGGATCGATAGTAATCACATATTGTCTTTCCGCTGACTGGTTGCCACGCAACAAAAGCTTTTCACTGCACCTTGGTACATGTGACAATAAATTAAAGAGACATAGAAACATAGACACTCTTTTTCACACAGAGTGTTTAAGAAGGAACATTGAATTCTCCAATTTCCAGTAGCCCTTGCTGTCTCCTCCCTTTCTCAGCTCTCCCTCAGCCATCAGGCTCCTCTTTTCCCTTTTTCCTTTCTTCTCCCCGCCCTCCCCCCCACCCTCCATCAGTCTGGAGAAGGGTTTCGGCCCGAAACGTTGCCTATTTCCTTCACTCCATAGATGCTGCTGCACCCGCTGAGTTTCTCCAGCATTTTTATCTACCTTTTCTCACAGAGAGTGGTGAGTCTGTGGAATTCTCTGCCTCAGAGGGCGGTGAAGGCCGGTTCTCTGGATGCTTTCAAGAGAGAGCTAGAAAGCGGTATGAACATTGACTTCTCTAACTTCAAGTAACCCTTGCTTTCCATCTCTCCATCCCTCCCCTTCCCAGTTCTCCGACCAGTCTTACTGTCTCCAACTACATTTTATCTCTGTCTGCTTTGTTGTTACCTTCTCCCAGCTAACAAGGATCTATTCTACATTTTCCTTGATCTCCATTCCCTTTGCCCTGTTTTCACACCTTACACATCCTTATCTCTGTATCTCCCCCCCCCCCCCCCCCCCCCCCGACGTCTGCTGAAGAAGGGCCTTGACCCGAAACGTCACCCATTCCTTCTCTCCAGAGATGCTGCCTGTCCCGCTGAGTTACTCCAACATTTTGTGTCTTATATCTTTGGTTTAACCAGCATCTGCGGTTCCGTCCTATACATGAATAAATTGTTTGGCAACTATACTTCGTTGAGAATGTTTGAAAATGAATTGGCAATGTTAACCTGTTCAGTGCCATTCCTGAGCATACTTGGTTCATGGCCAATAGTGGGGGAAAAAACACGGCAGTGAACAGGTTAAAGGTCACTGATAACTCATGCATCGTATGACTGCACCCATGCACGGTATGAGGTCAGGATCGAACCCAGGTCTCCAGGGCTGCGAGGCAGCACCTCTACCAGCTACGCGACTGTGCCGCCCTTACATGGGTAGTGATGTTCACGTTCATAACTTCTAGGAGCAGAATTAGGCCATTTGGCCCATCGAGTCTACACCAACTTTCAACCATAGCTGATCTATCTCTCCCTCTCACCCCATTCTCCTGCCTTCTCCCCATGACCCCTGCCATCCATACAAATCAAGAATCTTTCAATCTCCATCTTAAAAATACCCATTGACTTGCCCTCCACAGCCATCTGCGGCCATGAATTCCACAGATTCACCACCCTCTGACTAAAGAAATTCCTGCTCATCTCCTTCCCAAAAGAACATCCTTTAATTCTGAGGCTGTGACCTCTAGTCCTAGACTCTCCCATTAGTGGAAACATCCTCTCCACATCCACTCTATCCAAGCCTTTCACTGTTCTGTATGTTTCAATGAGGTACCCCCCTCATCCTTCTAAACTCCAATATTC
>JAXLNO010000676.1:49339-81824 GCA_038087875.1 Malacoraja senta
GGAGACCAGCGTGGGTTCGTATCCCACTTTACAGGCGCAGACTTGGTAAATCGGGTTTCACTGTACATTAATTGGTACATGTGACAATAAACTGACCTTTGAAACTCAGCGGGCTAAAGGGCCTGTTTCCGCACTTTATCGCTAAACTAAACTATTGTCACGTACACCGAGGTACAGTGTAAAACTTTTTTTGTTGCGTGCTATCCAGTCAGTCAGCAGATAGACCGTACATGATTACAATCAAGCTGTCCACCGTGTACAGATACAGGATAAAGGGACTAACATTAAGTGCAAGATAATGTCCACTAAAGTCTGTTTAAAGGTGGTCCGAGGGGAGATGGTAGGTCAGGACTCCTCCCCCCCCATGGTCTGGTATAACGAGGGTTTACTGAACATAGACACAAAATGCTGGAGTAACTCAGCGGGACAGGCAGCATCTCGGGAGAGATGGAATGAGAATAGACAATAGACAATAGGTGCAGGAGTAGGCCATTTGGCCCTTCGAGCCAGCACCGCCATTCAATGTGATCATGGCTGATCATCCCCAATCAGCACCCCGTTCCTGCCTTCTCCCCATATCCCCTGACTCTGCTATTTTTAAGAGCCCTATCTAGCTCTCTCTTGAAAGCATCCAGAGAACCTGCCTCCACCGCCCTCTGAGGCAGAGAATTCCGCAGACTCACCACTCTCTGTGAGAAAAAGTGTTTCCTCGTCTCCGTTCTAAATGGCTTACTCCTTATTCTTAAACTGTGGCCCCTGGTTCTGGACTCCCCCAACATCGGGAACACGTTTCCTGCCTCTAGCGTGTCCAAGCCCTTAACAATCTTATATGTTTCAATGAGCTACCCTCTCATCCTTCTAAACTCCAGAGTGTACAAGCCCAGCTACTCCATTCTCTCAGCATATGACAGTCCCACCATTCCGGGAATTAACCTTGTAAACCTACGCTGCACTCCCACAATAGCAAGAATGTCCTTCCTCAAATTAGGGGGACCAAAACTGCACACAATACTCCAATGCGTGACGTTTTGGGTCAAGACCCTTCAGACTGAAAGTCACGGGAAAGGGAAACAAGAGATATAGAAGGTGATGTGGAGAGATATTGAACAATGAATGAAAGATATAGAAAAAAGTAACGATGATAAAGGAAACAGGCCATTGTTCATGTTTGTTGGGTGAAAACGAGAAGCTGGTGCGACTTGGGTGGGGAAGGATAGAGAGAGAGGGAATGTCGGGGCTATCTGAAGTTAGAGAGATCAATATTCATACCGCTGGGTTGTAATCTGCCCAAGCGAAATATGAGGTGCTGTTCCTCCAATTTGCGTTTAGCCTCAATATGACAATGGAGGAGGCCTAGGACAGAAAAGTCTGTGTGGGAATGGGAAGGAGAATTAAAGTAGACAAAAATGCAGGAGAAACTCAGCGAGTGAGGCAGCATCTACGGAGCGAAGGAAATAGGCAACGTTTCGGGTCGAAACCCTTCTTCAGACTGATGTGAGGGGGGGGGGGGGGGGTGGGAGAAAGAAAGGAAGAGGTGGAGCCAGTGGGCTGAGGGAGAGCTGAGAAGGGGAGGAGAAAGTAAGGACTACCTGAAATTAGAGAAGTCAATGTTCATACCGCTGGGGTTAAAGAATTAAAGTGTCCAGCAACCGGGGAGATGAGGTAGATTCAGGCGGGCTGAGCTAAGGTGTTCAGCAAAACGATCACCCAGTCTACATTTGGTCTCGCCGATGTATAAGAGTCCTCATCTTGAACAATGGATACAGTAGATGAGGTGGAGGAGGTGCGTGAACCTCTGCCTCACCTGAAAGGACTGTCGGGGTCCCAGTACGGAGTCGAGGGGCGAGGTATAGGGGACAGGTGTTGCATCTCCTGCGGTTGCAGGGGAAGGCACCTGGGGAGGGTAGGAAGTTGGGTGGGAAGGGACGAGTTAACCGGGGAGTTGCGGAGGGAACGGTCTCTGCGGAAGGCGGAAATGGGTGGAGATGGAAGATGTGACTAGTGGTGGGATCCCGTTGGAGGTGGCGAAAACGTTGGAGGATTAGGTGTTGTATGCGACGGCTGATGGGGTGGAAGGTGAGGACTAGGGGGACCTGTATGTGTGCTGCAAGTAAGAATGTCATTGTTTTGGGACATATGACAATAAAACAGTCTCGACTCTCTTGTAAAAGCATGAGGCCTACTCTTTATAGCAGAGTGGAATTATTGTATCTAAAGTGACAATGTATCAGTCAGTAATCACAAAAGTCTGAACTGTCGATGCAACATAAGATCAGAAGGAATAGGAGTAGAATTGGGCCATTCGGCCCATCAAATCTACTCTGCCATTTCAATCACGGCTGAACCTCTGACACCCGTACTAATCAAGAAACTATCTATCCCTGCCTTAAATATATCCACTGACTTGGCCTCCACAGCCTTCTGTGGCAAATTATTCCACAGATTCACCACCCTCTGACTAAAGAAATTCCTCATCTCCTTCGTAAAAGAATGTCCTTTAATTCTGGGGCTGTGACCTCCAGTCCTAGACTCTCCCACCAGTGGAAACATCCTCTCCACATCCAATCCATCCAAGCCTGTCACTATTCTGTACGTTTCAATGAGATCCGCACTCATTCTTCTAAATTCCAGCGAGTACAGGCCCAGTGCCGTCAAACGCTCATCATATGAATGGTGTAGTGTTAAAGTCTGAAGAAGGGTTTCGGCCCGAAACGTTGCCTATTGATCAGTCTGAAGAAGGGTTTCGGCCCGAAACGTTGCCTATTTCCTTCGCTCCATAGATGCTGCTGCACCCGCTGAGTTTCTCCAGCATTTTTGTGTACCATATGAATGGTGTAATTCTACTCCTCTAACTTGTGAACTTGGGTGAACCAGTCAGTCTGTGTCCAAGCTGTTGTACTGTATCTGCCTCAACTAAAATAAAATGGTGGAGTAACTCAGCCGGTCAGGCAGCGTTTCTGGATGACCAGTGTAGGTAACATCTCAGAGTGAATAAGAGTCCCGGCCTGAAATATCACCCATCAAAATATTCTAGAAATGTTACCTGACCCGCTGAGTGACTTCAGTGATTTGTGGAAACCAGCATCTGCAGTCGCTTGTGTCCACATTTCACTGCCTCAACTACCTTCTCCGGCCACTCAAGACATCTACCCCCTACCACACGTTGCCCCTCAGGTTCTGATTAAATCTTCCCCCCCCCCCCCCCCCCTCACCTTAAACTCTGTCCCCAGAAGTGTCGGCGGTTGTGGGGAGAAGGCAGGAGAATGGGGTTAGGAGGGTCAGCCATGATTGAATGTAGACTCGATGGGCTGAATGGCCTAATTCTTCTCCTAGAACTTATATTCTCCAGAGATGCTGCCTGATCCTCTGGGTTAATCCAGCACTTTGTTTATTCTTGCCATTTATAATGTCTGCATTGTTTAAGTCTGTATCAATGATGATGAACAATGAGAATGGGGTTCAGAGGGAAAGGTAGATGGATCAGCCATGATTTAATGGCGGAGTGGACTTGATGGGCCGAATGGCCTCCTATCACTTATGAACTTCGGAGCAGTTCATGATTCCCCAACCTAAACTCTGCCTTCACCCGATTTATCCCCTCTCATGATTTTGTACACCTCTATAAGATCCCCCATCAGCCTCCTGCGCTCCAAGGAATAGAGTCCCAGCCTGCTCAACCTCTCCCCATAGCTCAAGCCCTTGGGTCCTGGCAACATCCTCGTAAATCTTCTCTGTACCTTTCCCAGCTTGGGAAAACAATCCAAAACGGAAACAAAAATGATCAGCAACGAGCGTTTTAAAGATGTGGTGCAGGAAGGAACAGGAGATGCAGGTTTACATTGAAGATAGACACAAACTGCTGGAGTAACTCAGCGGGTCTCCCAGCATCTCTGGAGCGGAGGAGGATCAGCTAACCCTTCGGGTCGGAATCCTTCTTCAGTTTCTGAGGCGGCATGGCGGAGCAGCGGTAGAGCTGCTGCCTCACAGCGCCCGAGACCCGGGTTCGATCCCGACTACGGGTGCTGTCTGTACGGAGTTTGTACGTTCTCCCCGTGACCTGCGTGGGGTTTTCTCCGAGATCTTTTTCAGTTTCCACCCACACTCCAAAGATGTGCAGGTTTGTAGGTTAAGTGGCTTGGTGTAAATGTAAATTGTCCCGAGTGTGTGTGTGTGTGTGTGTGTAGGATAGTGTTAGTGGGCGGGATCGCTGGTCGGCGCGGACTCCGTGGGCCGAAGGGCCTGTTTCCACGGTGTATCTCTAAACCAAACTAAACTAGAGACCTGTGTGAGGTCACCCCTTCACAAACTCTGTCAAGAGAACTGGGATCCATCTCGTTCATTTACTCTTTTATAACCTCACCTTTCCAGCTTCATTAGAACATAGAACAGTACAGAACAGGAACATGCCCTTCAGCCCATAATGTTTGTGCCGAACATGATTCCAAGTTATTAAGTGTTAAAGAAGGAACTGCAGATGCTGGAAAATCGAAGGTACACAAAAATGCTGGAGAAACTCAGCGGGTGTAGCAGCATCTATGGAGCGAAGGAAATAGGTAACGTTTCGGGCAAAACCCTTCTTCAGACTGATAGGGGGTGGGGAGAAGAAAGGAAAAAAGGAAAAAGGCGGAGGAGGAGCCCGAGGGCTGGGGGAGGGGAGGAGACAACCAGATGGCTGATGAAGGGGAGGGGACAGCAAGGGCTAGCAGAATTGGGAGAATTCAATGTTCAAGCCCGCAGGATGTAGACTGCCCAAGCGGAATATGAGGTGCATTTCCTCCAATTTACGGTGTTGCTCGCTGTGGCCATGGAGGAGACCCAGGACAGAGAGGTCAGATACGGAATGGGAGGGGGAGTTGAAGTGCTGAGCCACCGGGAGTTGGAAACGTTACCTATTTCCTTCGCTCCATAGATGCTGCTGCACCCGCTGAGTTTCTCCAGCATTTTTGTGTACCTATGATTCCAAGTTAAACTGATCTCATCTGCCTGTACATGGCCCATATCCCTCTATTCCCTGCACTTCCATGAGCCTATCTAAAAGCCTGTTGAACACCACTCTCATATCTGCCTCCACCGCCACCCCTGGCAATGCGTTCCGGGGCCCCCACCACCCTCTGTGTTTAAAAACTCGCCCGGCACATCTCCTTTAAACTATTCCCCTCTCACCTTAGAGGTATGCCCTCTATTGTTGGACCACCCTGGGGAAAAGGTTCTGACTGTCTACCCTATCAATGCCTTGCTATTGAGGGAGTGCAGCGTAGGTTTACAAGGTTAATTCCCGGGTGGCGGGACCATCATATGCTGAGAGAATGGAGCGGCTGGGCTTGTACACTCTGGAGTTTAGAAGGACGAGAGGGAATCTTATTGAAACGTATAAGATTGTTAAGGGTAGAGGCAGGAAACATGTTCCCGATGTTGGGGGAGTCCAGAACCAGGGGCCACAGTTTAAGAATAAGGGGTAAGCCATTTAGAATGGAGACGAGGAAACACTTTATCACACAGAGAGTTGTGAGTCTGTGGAATTCTCTGCCTCAGAAGGCGGTGGGGGCCGGTTCTCTGGATACTTTCAAGAGAGAGCTAGATAGGGTCTTAAAGATAGCGGAGTCAGGGGATATGGGGAGAAGGCAAGAACGGGGTACTGATTGGGGATGATCAGCCATGATCACATTGAATGGCGGTGCTGGCTTGAAGGGCCGAATGGCCTACTCCTGCACCTATTGTCTATTGTCTATTGTCTCTCAGAGTTTTATACACTTCCATCAACCTCTAACGTTCCAACCTCTCCCTGGAGCTGAAACTGGGTAGTCCAGGCAACATTCTGGTAAACCACTTCTGCACCATTTCCAAAGCCACCACATCCTTCCTGTAATGGGATGACAAGAACCTCAGGCAATACTCCAAATTACATGCAGTTCTGGTCACTCCAATTCAGGGAGGACCTGGAGGCTTTGGAGAGGGTGCAAGGAGGTTTACCAGAATTCATTCTTATGATTTTTCTAAATAGGAAAAGCAGCAATGTGCAGGCCATTAGAGTGCCATCCAAGAAAATCTGTAAAACCTTTGTTCATTCTTACTAGGAGCAGAATTATAGACAATAGGCAATAGTCAATAGGTGCAGGAGTAGGCCATTCGGCCCTTCGAGCCAGCACCACCATTCAATGTGATCATGGCTGATCATCCTCAACCAGTACCCCGTTCCTGCCTCTCCCCGAATTATGCCATTCGGCCCATTAAGTCTACTCCGCCATTCAACTAATTCGCCAAGATCTATCTCTCTCTCTCTCTCAACCCCATTCTCCTGCCTTCTCCCCATAACCCCTGATACCAAGAATCTATCTATCTCCACCTTTAAAATATCCACTGACTTGGCCTCCACAGCCTTCTGTGGCAGTGAATTCCACAGATTCACCACCCTATGACTAAAGAAATTCCTCCTCATCTCCTTTCTGAAGGCGAGTCATTTTATTCCCTCTGATCCTAGACTCTCCCACTAGTGGAAACATCCTCTCCACATCCACTCTATCCAGGCCTTTCACTATTATAACACCAACAAAAAAAAAGCCAGATTAGCTTCTTCTCCTTATATGCACTCATTAACATCTACAGCTCAGTTCCGTGAATGGTGACGCATTCTCAAAGCATTCTCTTTGCTTCTGAATTATTTTTAGGGTCTCCCTTCTCAAGGAACATGTGGTACTATTCATCTTTAACAAATTGTAATAATTCTTGTGTAAGTCGGAACTGCAGATGCTGGTTTCCACCGAAGATAGACACAAAACGCTGGAGTAACTCAGCAGGTCAGGCAGCATGGTAGACACAAAACGCTGGAGTAACTCAGCGGGTCAGGCAGCATGGTAGACACAAAACGCTGGAGTAACTCAGCGGGTCAGGCAGCATGGTAGACACAAAATGCTGGAGTAACTCAGCGGGTCAGGCAGCATGGTAGATACAAAATGCTGGAGTAACTCAGCGGGTCAGGCAGCATGATAGACACAAAACGCTGGAGTAACTCAGCGGGTCAGGCAGCATGGTAGACACAAAAACGCTGGAGTAACTCAGCGGGTCAGGCAGCATGGTAGACACAAAATGCTGGAGTAACTCAGCAGGTCAGGCAGCATGGTAGACACAAAACGCTGGAGTAACTCAGCGGGTCAGGCAGCATGGTAGACACAAAACGCTGGAGTAACTCAGCGGGTCAGGCAGCATGGTAGACACAAAATGCTGGAGTAACTCAGCGGGTCAGGCAGCATGGTAGATACAAAATGCTGGAGTAACTCAGCGGGTCAGGCAGCATGATAGACACAAAACGCTGGAGTAACTCAGCGGGTCAGGCAGCATGGTAGACACAAAAACGCTGGAGTAACTCAGCGGGTCAGGCAGCATGGTAGACACAAAATGCTGGAGTAACTCAGCGGGTCAGGCAGCATGGTAGACACGAAACGCTGGAGTAACTCAGCGGGTCAGGCAGCATGGTAGACACGAAACGCTGGAGTAACTCAGCGGGTCAGGCAGCATGGTAGACACGAAACGCTGGAGTAACTCAGCGGGTCAGGCAGCATGGTAGACACGAAATGCTGGAGAAACTCAGCGGGTCAGGCAGCATCATTGGAGAAAAGGAATAGGTGCCATTTCGAGTCGAGAGCCTTCTTCAGGGTCTCCTATTCCTTCTCTCCAGTGATGTTGTCAGACCATGTGTGTGCAGGAAGGAACTGCAGATACTGGTTTAAATCGAAGGTTGACCCAAAATGCTGGAGAGACTCAGCGGGACGGGCAGCATCTCTGGAGAGAAGGAATGGGTGATGTTACTGGATGATTCTTCAGTCTGAAGAAGGGTCTCGACCCGAAACGTCACCCATTCCTTCTCTCCAGAGATGCTGCCTGTCCCGCTGAGTTACTCCAGCATTTTGTATCGACCATGCTGCCTGACCCGCTGAGTTGCTCCAGCATTTTGTATAATATTTAATGTTGGAATGAATTTGCCAATTGCACACAAGTTTATTATTATTATCTGTTTGTCTTTGTTTAGTTTAGTTTGGAGATACAGCGTGGAAACAGGCCCTTCGGCCCACCGGGTCCGCACCGACCACGAATCCCCGCACACAAACACTACCCTACACACACTAGGGACAATTTACACTTATACCAAGCAGATTAACCCACAAACCTGTACATCTTTTGAGAGTGGGAGGAAACCGAAGATATCGGAGAAAACCCAGGCAGGTCACGGGGAGAAGGTGCAAACTCCGTACAGACAGCACCCGTAGTCGGGATTGAACCCGGGTCTCTGGCGCCGTAAGGCTGTACCCCAATGCCACTGTGCCACCCTTTATTCCAAGTCTTTATTCAGCATAATCCACGCCCACAACCTATGCATTCAGTTTCAGGTCAGCGTTAGTACATTGTCACGTGGTACAGCAAAAAGCTTTTTGCCGCGTGCTAACCAGACAACGGAAAGACTATAGATGATTGCAATTGATTCATCGGCAAATACAGAAATTACGGACTTTGCTTCACCAAATAGCCATGATAAAGAATAATCTTTGTGAAGCCTCACCTGTCCTTGTCTGCCACTCTGATCAAATGGATGTTACCCCCAGATTATCCCAGCTATCATTTGTAGATCAGTTACATCTGATTAATCTTTAACTAAGGCTCAACGATAAGATTATAGCCTAATAATATATTATTGCTCCAGTTCCCTGGTTTATTTGCACTAGAATGCAAACAGAAATGCACTAGAATACAAACTGTGTCGCTTTTTTTAAAGCAGTTCATAACATTTTATTTTTGACCAACATTTTTCACTGCTGTTCCGTTGATTACAATTCTTTAATACCCTGCCCAAGTTGAGTCTTGTTTCCTGCCCATTTCCTTTCTTACCAAAAACACAAAGAGCTGGGGGAACTCAGGCAGCAGCTGTGGGGGAAATGGACTGGGGCAGGTTTTGCGTGAGACCGAAGAAGGGTCCCCACCCAAAACGTCGCCCTCCACAGATACCCGACACAAAATGCTGGAGTAACTCATCAGGGAAAGGCAGAAAAAAGTTATTGTTTTTTTTGCAGATAGTGAAGATGGTTGTGAGCGATTGCAGCAGGATCTGGATCGATTGGCCAGGTGGGCGGAGGAATGGATGATGGAATTGAATGCGGAGAAGTGCGAGGTGTTGCATTTTGGGACGTCGAACAAGGGCAGGACCTACACAGTAAATGGTAGGCCTCTGGGTAGTGTTGTAGAGCAGAGGGATCTAGGAGTACAAGTACATGGTTCCTTGGCACATGGTACACAAGTCGCAGGTAGATAACGTGGTCAAAAAGGCTTTTGACACCTTGGCCTTCATCAGTCAGAGTATTGAGTATAGAAGTTGGGAGGTCATGTTGCAGTTGTATAAGACGTTGGCGAGACCGCATTTGGAATATTGTGTTCAGTTCTGGGCACCGTGTTATAGGAAATATATTGTTAAGTTTGAAAGGGTTCAGTAAAAATTTACGAGGATGTTGCCAGGACTGGAGGGTGTGAGCTATAGGGAGAGGTTGAATCGGCTGGGTCTCTATTCCATGGAGCGCAGGAGGATGAGGGGTGATCTTATCCTCCTGTACATATGATCATGAGAGGAATAGATCGGGTAGATGCACAGAATCCTTTGCCCTGAGTAGGGGAATCAAGGACCAGAGGACATAGGTTCAAGGTGAAGAGGAAAAGATTTAACAGGAATCCGAGGGGTAACTTTTTCACACAAAGGGTTGTGGGTGTATGGAATAAGCTGGCAGAGGAGGTAGTTGAGGCTGGGACTATCCCATCGTTTAAGAAACAGTTGGACAGGTACATGGATAGGTCAGGTTTGGAGGCAGAGAATTCCACAGACTCACAACTCTCTGTGAGAAAAATGTTTCCTCATCTCCGTTCTAAATGGCGTACCCCTTATTCCTAAACTGGCCCCTGGTTCTGGACTCCCCCAACATCGGGAACATATTTCCTGCCTCTAGCGTGTCCAAACCCTTAATAATCTTATGTTTCATTAAGATCCCCTTTCATCCTTCTAAAGTCCAGAGTATACAAGCTCAGCCGCTCCATTCTCTCAGCATATGACAGTCCCGCCATCCCGGGAATTAACCCAGGTGCTTAGGAAGGAACTGCAGATGCTGGTTTAAACCGAAGATAGACACAAAAAGCTGGAGCAACTCAGCGGGTCAGACGGCATCTCTGGAGAAAAGGAATGGGTGACGTTTCGGGTCTGAGAGTCAGGGGAATGGGAAACGAGAGATATAGACGGTGTTGTAGAGAGATATGGAACAAATGAATGAAAGATATGCAAAAAAAGTAACGTGATACAGGAAACAGGTCATTGTTAGCTGTTTGTTAGCTGAGAACGAGTGCAGACAATGAGACTCAACAATACGACTTTGAAGCTGGTACGACTTGGGTGGGGAAGAGATGGAGAGAGAGAGGGGATGTTTATGGGCCTGTCCCACTGTACGAGATAATTCAAGAGTTCTCCCGAGTTTCCCCTGATTCGAACTCGGAGATTTACGGTAATGGCCGCTCCTAGGTACTCGGGGCTCTTGTGGACATTTTTCAACATGTTGAAAAATCTTCCCGAGCTTACCGCGTTTCCCGAGTACCTGCCGTTAGCGTTACGAGCCGCTAAGAGACGTTCCTGAGCTCCGACGTACCCGCTCCGTACATTCTACGTGCTTACCACGAGTTTGATTATTTATTTTTTACTCGGGAGAGCTCTTGAATTAGCTCGTACAGTGGGACAGGCCCTTTAGTTTAGTTTGTCTCCTGTACCGAAGTACGGTGAAAAGCTTTTGTTGCGTGCTATCCTGTCAAAGAAAAGACCGTACATGATTACAATCGAGCCATCCATAGTTCAAAAGGTCTCCGATGAGGTAGATGGGATCAGGACTTTTTCTGCAGTTGTATAGGGCTCTGGTGAGACCACATCTGGAGTATTGTGTACAGTTTTGGTCTCCTAATTTGAGGAAGGACATCCTTGCGATTGAGGCAGTGCAGCGTAAGTTCACGAGATTGATCCCTGGGATGGTGGGACTGTCATATGAGGAAAGATTGAAAAAACTAGGCTTGCATTCACTGGAGTTTAGAAGGATGAGGGGGGGTTCTTATAGAAGCATATAAAATTATTAAAGGACTGGACAAGCTAGATGCAGGAACAATGTTCCCAATGTTGGGCGAGTCCAGAACCAGGGGCCACAGTTAGAATAAAGGGGAGGTCATTTAAGACTGAGGTGAGGAAAAACTTTTTCACCCAGAGAGTTGTGAATTTATGGAATTCCCTGCCACAGAGGGCAGTGGAGGCCAAGTCACTGGATGGATTTAAGAGAGAGCTAGATAGAGCTCTAGGGGCTAGTGGAGTCAAGGAATATGGGGAGAAGGCAGGCACGGGTTATTAATTGGGGACGATCAGCCATGATCACAATGAATGGCGGTGCTGGCTCGAAGGGCCGAATGGCCTCCTCCTGCACCTATTTATAATGTTTCTATGTTAGGACCCGCACTCTGGCTGATGAGAGGACGAGTTCAGTTGCCTGATAATGGCTGTGAAGAAAGGAAGTGACGTTACGGGTCAGGACAACTCTGTGCTCCCTCTCTATACCCGCACATCTTGCTCATATAAGGTGAGATTCCTTTACTAGTTCACAAGTTACAGGAATAGAAATAGGCCATTCGGCCCATCCCGTCTACTCCACCATTCAATCATGGCTGATCTCTGCCTCCTAATCCCATTTTCCTGCCTTCTCCCCCATAACCCTTGACACCCGTTCTAATCAAGAACTTGTCTATCTCTGCCTTAAAAATATCCACTGACTTGGCCTCCACAAGCCCTCTGCGGCAATGAGTTCCGCAGATTATCTACCCTCTGACTAAAGAAGTTCCTCCTCAGCTCCTTTCTAAAAGAGCGTCCTTTAATTCTGAGGCTGTGACCTCTGGTCCTAGACTCTCCCGCCATTTGCTCTGATTTTTTGAGGTAACAATACCTAAAGCCCTTTGCTTCCACAGCCCTGCTAAGTTGACCACCTCTCCTTCACCAGACACTTCATTGGAGACTCTCAGACTACCTTTGATCGGACGTTACACGACTTGACTATAATCACATCATTCCCATTATCATGTATCTGTACACTGTGGACGGCTCGACTGTAATCATGTATTGTCTTTCTGCTGACTGGTTGGCACGCAACATAAGCTTTTCACTCACTGTACCTCGGGACACGTGACAAAAAACTAAACTCATCCTGTGAAAACAATAGACAATAGACAATAGGTGCAGGAGTAGGCCATTCAGCCCTTCGAGCCAGCACCATTCAATGTGATCATGGCTGATCATCCCCAATCAGTACCCCGTTCCTGCCTTCTCCCCATATCCCCAGATTCCGCTATCTTTAAGAGCCCTATCTAGCTCTCTCTTGAAAGTATCCAGAAAACCGGCCTCCACTGCCCTCTGAGGCAGAGAATTCCACAGACTCACCACTCTCTGTGAGAAAAAGTGTTTCCTCGTCTCCGTTCTAAATGGCTTACCCTCTATTCATAAACTGTGGCCCCTGGTTCATTTAGTTATCATTTCAGCAAGCATCATGTAACCATCCACAATACAGTTAGACCACTAACCACACACTATCAGTACAAGCCTTATATAGTTTCCTGCCACCCTGTCGCACCAAATACCACCCTCTGGCTCATTCTATGAGGAGAGCCAAATTAGCTGTTTAGCTTAGAGATACAGCGCAGAAACAGGCCCTTTGGCCCAGCGAATCTGCGCCGACCAGCGATCACCCCGTCCACTAGTACTATCCTGCACGCAAGGCACAATATACAACTTTACCGAAGCCAATTAACCTACAAACCTGTGCTTCTTTGGAGCGTGGGAGGAAAGCGGAGCACGCGGAGAAAGCCCACGCAGGTCACGGGGGAGAACGCACAAACTTCATACAGACAGCACCCGTAGTCATGATTGCACCCGTAGTCAGAGTCTCTGGCGCTGTGAGGCAGCAACTCTAACGCTGCGCCACTGGAAAGCAAATAGGAAAGGTGCTTCAGCAGCCCATCAAGCCTACTCCGCCATTCAATCGTGGCTGATCTATCTCTCCCTCCTAACCCCATTCTCCTGCCTTCTCCCCATAACCCCCGACACCCGTA
This sequence comes from Malacoraja senta, assembly GCA_038087875.1. Classification (NCBI taxonomy): domain Eukaryota; kingdom Metazoa; phylum Chordata; class Chondrichthyes; order Rajiformes; family Rajidae; genus Malacoraja; species Malacoraja senta. The sequence continues at coordinate 62,492 of JAXLNO010000676.1, forward strand.
CTTAACCATGGATCTGCCAACCTGCACCTTAAAAATACCCACTGCCTTGGCTTCCATTGCAGTCCGTGGCAAAGAATTCCACAGATTCACCACCCTCTGACTAAAGAAATTCCTCCTCGTCTCCTTCCTAAAGGTATGTTCCTTTGATGGAATCAAGAGATATGGGGAGAAAGCAGGAACGAGGTACTGATTGGGGATGATCAGCCAAGATCATATTGAATGGTGGTGCTGGCTCGAAGGGCCGAATGGCCTGCTCCTGGCCTCTATGTTTCTATGTCTATGTTTCTATGTTTTATTCTGAGGCTACGGCCTCTGGTCTTAGACTCTCCCACTGGGGTAAATATCTCTCCGCATCCACTCTATCCAGGCCTTTCATTTTTCGATCCTGACTGCGGGTGCTGTCTGTACGGAGTTTGTACGTTCTCCCTGTGACCGTGTGGGTTTTCTCCGGGTGCTCCGGTTTCCTCCCACACTCCAAAGACGTACAGGTTAATTGGCTTCGGTAAAATTGTAAATTGTCCCTAGTGTGTAGTATAGCGCGAGTGTACGGGGAGATCGCTGGTCGGCGCGGATTTGGTGTGTGGAAGGCCTGTTTCTGTGCTGCTTCTCTAAAGTCCAAAGTGTACAGCAAGCTTCCTGAGAAAATTTGGTTTTGATTAGTTTAGTTCAGAGATACAGCGAGGAAACAGGCCCTTCGGTCCACCGAGTCCGCGCCGACCAGCGACCTCCGCTCGCTAACACTATCCTGCACACACTAGGGACAATTTACTATTTTACCGAAGCCTATTAACCTACAAACCTGCACGTCTTTGGAGCGCGGGAGGAAACCGGAGCACCCGGTGAAAACCCACGCAGGTCACGGGGAGAAAATACAAACACCGTACAGACAGCGCCCGTAGTCAAGATCAAACCCGGGTCTCTGGCGCTGTGAGGCAGCAACTCTACTGCTGCGCCACCGTGCCACCAGAAGGTGTGTAGGATAGTGCTAGTGCACGGGGGTGAACGCTGGTCGGCGTGGACTTGGTGGGCCGAAGGTCCTGATTGCGAAGGGCCAGGATGTTTCCACTGGTGGGAGAGTTTACCACTAGAGGTCACAGCCTCAGAAGTAAAGGACGTTCCTTGAGGAAGGAGATGAGGAGGAATTTCTTTAGTCAGAGGGTGGTGAATCTGTGGAATTCTTTGCCACAGAAGGCTGTGGAGGCCGTCAATGGATGTTTTTAGGGCAGAGATAGATAGATTCTTGATTAGTGCGGGTGTCAGGGGTTATGGGGAGAAGGCTGGAGAATGGGGTTGTGAGGGAAAGATAGATCAGCCATGATTGAATGGCGGAGTAGACAATGGGCTAATTCTGCTCCTATCACTTATAACCTTATATAACTTATTCTGTGCTGTATATCTAAACTCATAAGGTCATAAGTAATTCTGAGGCTATGACCTTTGGTCCTAGACTCTCCACCAGTGGAACCATCCTCTCCACATCCACTCGATGCAAAGCCATTCACTATTCTGCACGTTTCGATGAGGCCCCCTCTCGCTCTTCAAAACCCCCAGCGAGTACAGGCCCAGCCCCGACAAACGCTCATCATAGGTTAATCTGACTCATTCCTGGGATCATTTAGTCTCGATAAGTCTAGTCTGAGGATAAGTGGAAGGTCTGAAGAAAGATTCTTTGGGAACCTTTGGTGCGGAACAACTGGGCGGCAGGGCGACCACTCTCCTCCGCAGTTTGGCACACGCCGACACTACCGGACCATCTGGCCCCCTGAGCTAAACAACAAAAAACTCCACAGGAAGACATCTGCTCGGTTTCTGACTAATTCTGTAGAACGATAATCAATTGGACACCAACAGGCTCCTTTATCAGCAGATACATCGCCCCATTTTTAAACCTTCGAATCTAGAAGGTTGATTGTGGTTTAAATATTAAAAGATTTGTCGAAGTAGATACAGGAAAATCGCTTCTGTTTTTTTCCCCCCCACCCACCCACCCATAGAAGAGGAAGTTAGTTCAGAGCAAAGCCCTTCACAAAGCAAACCTGTAAACACTTAAGAATCATAAGAGTCATACAGTGTGGAAACAGGCCCTTCGGCCCAACTTTCCCACACCGGCCAACATGTCCCAGCTAAATCTTTGATGTATTCAAGAGAGAGTTAGCTATAGTCTCAGGGCTAATGGAATCAAGGGGTATGGGGAGAAAGCAGGAATGGGGAACTGATTTTGGATGATCAGCCATGATCATATTGAATGGGCGGTGCTGGCTCAAAGGGCCGAATGCGCTTGTTCCTCACCTATTTTCAATGTTTCTATGTCTATATTACATTAGTCTACACTGCACTAGTCCCACCTGCCTGCGTATGGCCCACATCCCTCATACACTTCCCCAACACAGAAAACAAAAACAAAGTGCTGGAGTAACTTAGCGGGTCAGGCCGTATCTCTGTAGGATCACGGTGGCGCAGCGGTAGAGTTGCTGCCTCACAGCGCCAGAGACCCGGGGTCGATCCTGACTACGGGTGCTGTCTACAAACGGTTGTACGTTCTCCCCGTGACCTGCGTGGGGTTTTTCTCCGGGACCTCCGGTTCCCTCCCACATTCCAAAGACGTGCAGGTTTGTAGGTTAATTGGCTTGGTGTAAATGTAAAATTGTCACTAGTGCGTGTAGGGTAGTGTTGGTGTGCGGGGGGGGGGTCGCTGGTCGGCACGGACTTGGTGGGCCGAAGGGCCTGTTTCCGCGCTGTATCTCTAAACTAAACTAAACTAAGACATGGACAGGCGACATTTTGGGTCGGGACCCTTCGTCAGACTGATTGGAATGGTGCTGGGAGGGGGATGGAAACGGGCACAGGTGGAGACGGGGCAAAGTGTGAAGAGTGATAGCTTTATATCAACGGGTCGATGGTGGAAAGGGTCAAGAACTTCAAATTCCTGGGCGTGCACATCTCCGAAGATCTCTCCTGGTCCCAGAACACTGATGCAATTATAAAGAAAGCACATCAGCGCCTCTACTTGCTGAGAATATTACGGAGAGTCGGATTGTCAAGGAGGACTCTCTCTAACTTCTACAGGTGCACAGTAGAGAGCATGCTGACCGGTTGCATCGTGGCTTGGTTCGGCAACTTGAGCGCCCTGGAGAGGAAAAGACTACAAGGAGTAGTAAACACTGCCCAGTCCATCATCGGCTCTGACCTCCCTTCCATCGAGGGGATCTACAGTATGGCAGTCGCTGCCTCAAAAAGGCTGGCAGCATCATCAAGGACCCACACCATCCTGGCCACACACTCATCTCCCTGCTACTTTCAGGTAGAAGGTACAGGAGCCTGAAGACTGCAACGACCAGGTTCAGGAATAGCTGCTTCCCCACAGACATCAAGCTATTAAACTCAACTCATACAAAACTCTGAATATTAATAGCCCATTATCTGTTTATTTGCACTTTATCAGTTTATTTATTCATGTGTGTATATATTTATATAATGGTATATGGACACACTGATCTGTTCTGTATTCATGCCTACTATATTCTGTTGTGCTGAAGCAAAGCAAGAATTTCATTGTCCTATCTGGGACACATGACACTAAACTCTCTTGACTCTCTTGAATCTTGGATAGAGGTGAGAGGGCGGGGGTCGATGACGCAGATGGGTGGAGATGGAAAGACAAAAGGCAGTGAGCTATGGAGAGAAGAGGTACAAAATGTGAAGCCAGAGGAAAGGATGTAGGTGAGAGGGAATGGAGGGGGGGGGGGGGCTGGAGTGAGAGACTGGGTGGGGGCAGGGTAGGGAGCAGGATAGTGGGATAAATAGGGCAACCAGGTGGGACACAGGGGAGGGGGAGATGGGGGAGGGTTACCTAAAATTGGAGAATTCAATGGAAATACCGCTGGGCCGTGAGCTGCCCAAGCGGAATATGAGGCGCTGTTCCTCCACTTTGCGTTTGGTCATAAGGTCATAAGTGATAGGAGTAGAATTAGACCATTCGGCCCATCAAGTCTACTCCGCCATTCAATCATGGCTGATCTGTCTCTCCCTCCTAACCCCATTCTCCTGCCTTCTCCCCATAACCTCTGACTCCCGTACTGATCAAAAATCTATCTATCTCTGCCTTAAAAAACATCCACTGACTTGGCCACCACAGCCTTCTGGGTTCTCTCCCCATTTAGAAAATAGTCTACGCCTTTATTCCTATGACCAAAATGCATCACGCCAGACTTTGCTGCACTGTATTCCATCTGCCACTTCTCCGCTCACTCTCAGAGCGTGTCAGAGGTTACGACAAGGCAGGAGAATGGGGTTAAGAGGGAGAGATAGATCAGCCATGATTGAATGGCGGAGCAGACCTGATGGGCCGAATGGCCTCATTCTGCTCCTATCACATGACCTTATGACTTTAGAGATACGGCACTGAATAAGTCAAGGTCATAAGTGATAGGAGCAGAATTATGCCATTCGGCCCATCAAGTCTATTCTGTCATTCAATCATGGCTGATCTATCTTCCCTCTCAACCTTAGTCTCCTGCCTTCTTCCTGTAACCCCTGACACCTGCACTAGGATCTATCTATCTCTGCCTTAAAAACATCCATTGACTTGGCCTCCACAACCTCCTGTGGCAAATAATTCCACAGATTCACCACCCTCTGACTAAAGAAATTCCTCCTCATCACCTTCCCAAAGGAACGTCCTTTAATTCTGAGGCTATCACGTCTAGGCGTAGACTCCCCCACCAGTAGCCTGGCCCTTCGGCCCTTCCGAATCAGGCCCTTCGGCCCACCGAGTCCACGCCGACCAGCGATTGCCCCGTGCACTTGCACTATGCCACACACCTTCTGGCGGCACGGTGGCACAGCGGTAGAGTTGCTGCCTCACAGCGCTAGAGATCTGGGTTTGATCCTGACTACGGGTGCTGTATGCACAGAAGTTGTGCGTTCTCCCCGTGATCTGCGTGGGTTTTCTCCGATATCACCAGATTCCTCCCACACTCCAAAGACGTACAGGTTTTTAGGTTAATCAGCTTGGTATACTTGTAAATTGTGTGTGTGTGTGTGTGTGTGTGTGTGTGTGTGTGTGTGTAGGATAGTGTTAGTGTGCGGGGATCGCTGGTCAGTGTGGACTCGGTGGGCCGACGGGCCTGTTTCTGTGCTGTATCTCTGAACTTTATCTGTAAACTAAGCCTGCATTCTTCTTACAGAGAGGGTGGCACGTCGCTAGAATCCTTATCGCAGAGGGCAGTGAGTCTCTGGAATTCTGAGTTGAGTTCTTTGTCAGTATTTAAAGTGAGTTCTCTGTCAGTATTTAAGAGGTGGATAGATTTTTGCAGAATCAGCGGCCTGGGGAAGAAGCACAGACGATGCCTGGATCAGGTCAGCTCCAATTGTATTGAATGGTGGGTAAAACTTGATGGGCCCAGGTGGCATCCTCCTGCTGGAGACTTTAGACTTAGAAGGGTGGCACGGTGGCGCAGTGGTAGAGTTGCTCCCTTAAGGGGCTGTCCCACTTGGGCGACCTAATTGGCGAGTTTAGAAGAGTTTAAAAAAAATGCAATGTTGAAGACCTCCTTCGACTATGTTGAAGACTAGCTACGACTAACTTCGGGAAAATTGGACACCGAATAGTGGAGAGTGAAGACGACCTCCTTCGACCTCCCTTCGACTATGATGAAGACTATCGACGACAGCCTTCGACTACCCTCAATTACCTACGACTAACATGCCGACCTACTACGGCTAAACCTACGAGTAAACAAAGTATTGATTTTTTCCATGGCGACCCTTTTTTAACATATTGGAAAAAAAACGCCGCGACCTATCTGAGGCCTCGAGTACGCGGGGACTACTATCGAGCATGAAGGAGAGTTACGAAGACCTCCTAAGACCTCGTGTCGACCATGCTGCGAGTATGAGTCCAGGGCAAACTCGCCAGAACTCGCGGATTAGGTAGCCCAAGTGGGACAGGCCCTTTACAGCGCCAGAGACCCAGATTTGTAAACACTTAGAGTCACAGAGGGATACAGAGTGGAAACAGGCCGTTCGGCTCAACTTGCCCACACCGGCCAACATGTCCCAGCTGCACGAGTCTACACTGCACTAGTCCCACCTGCCTGCGTTCGGCCCACATCCCTCACACACTTCCTCAACACAGAGAAACAAAGTGCTGGAGTAACTCAGCGGGTCAGACCTTATCTCTGGACGTACGGTGGCGCAGTGGTGCAGCGGTCGAGTTGCTGCCTCACAGCGCCAGAGACCCGAGTTCGATCCTGTACGGAGTTTGTACGTTCTCCCCGCGACCCGCGTGGGTTTTCTCCTGGTGCCCCCGGTTTCCTCCCACACTCCAAAGGCGCGCAGGTTTGCAGGCTAATGAGCTTGATAAAATTGTGAAAATTGTCCCAAGAGTGTGTGGGATTGTGCCGGTGTGCGGGGATCGCTGGTCGGTGTGGACTCGGTGGGCGGAAGGGCCTGTTTCCGTGCTGTATCTCTAAAGTAATGTACTGATGTAAAGCTAGTTGGATTAGTCTCAATTTCCCAGTTCAAGTACATAAGTAGTAAGTAAGTAAGTAAGTTTATTGGCCAAGTATTCACATACAAGGAATTTGCCTTGTTGCTCCGCCCACAAGTAACAACATGACATACAGTGACAGTTACGAATGACTCAGAAAACACTAAACATTAATAATAATAATAAAACATATTGACATAGAATAAGACATAGAATATTACAGCACAGGATTAGCTTGAACAGAATTCTCCAATTTTAGGAAATTAATCCACACACAGCCCCCTTCCCCTCTCTTTTCTTCCCCCCCCCACCCCTGAAGTTACTCTAGCACTTTATGTCCTGTTGTGTATTTGTCAGCACCTGCAGTTCCTTGCTTCTCCATCTCTACCCTTTCCTTGAACCCTGGCTGACCTTGCACTGGTTTCTCTCCCCCCCCCCCCTCCACCCCCCATTCCTTCTACCGGCTTCACATTTCACAACCTTTCCCTCCTCAAGCTTCACAATTCACAACTCTATCCTTATTGGGCTCACACTTGTCTTCTCATCTCCGGCCTTTATCCAACAATCTGCCTATCGAGGAACCTCCCTGGCCTGCGTTCACGTATTACCCGCCATGCTCTGTCCTGCCCCTCGTCTCTTCCAACTTTCTTTCCTGCCCCCCCCCTCCCCCTCCCCCATCTGACGAAGGGACTTGACCTGAAGCGTCACCTATCCATGTTCTCCAGAGATGCTGGGACCCGGGTTCCATCCTGACTGCGAGTGCTGTCCATGTGGAGTTTGTACGTTCTCCCCGTGAGTTTTCTCTGGGTGCTCTAGTTTCCTCCCACACTCAAGGTTTGTAGGTTAAGTGGTTTTTAGTAAAAATTGTAAATTGTCCCTAGTGTCCAGGATAGCGATAGTGTACGGGGATTGCAGGTCGGTGCGGGCTCAGTGGGCCGAAGGGCCTGTTTCCGTGCTGTTTCTCCAAACTAAACTAAACTAAAAAGGTTTTCACAGTATCTCGGTACACGTGACAATAATAAACTAAACTAAACTAAACTAAGGCGCATTGGCCTACAACCTCTGTGCCGATGAATATAATTCAAGGTTGCGTGACATTAGTCAGTCCAACTCCAAACACAACAATCTTAACGACCCCAGATATAATGTGAAGATCTCGTCGGGGGTACGAGCGCGCTTCACATTCAGAAGACCCCAGTCACACTTCTAGGGGCGGCACAGTGGCGCAGCAATAGACAATAGACAATAGGTGCAGGAGTAGGCCATTTAGCCCTTCGAGCCAGCACCGCCATTCAATGTGATCATGGCTGATCATCCCCAATCAGTACCCCGTTCCTGCCTTCTCCCCATATCCCCTGACTCCGCTATTTTTAAGAGCCTTATCTAGCTCTCTCTTGAAAGCATCCAGAGAACCTGCCTCCACCGCCCTCTGAGTCAGAGAATTCCACAGACTCACCACTCTCTGTGAGAAAAAGTACAGTTGCTGCCTCACAGCACCAGAGACCCAGTCGGGTTCGATCCCGACTACGATCTCCCTTGATACTCCACAGACTCCCACTGCTGTCTCGACAATACTTAGTACGGGTGTCCAAGGTTGTGAGGGGGAGAAGGCAGGAGAATGGGCTTGAGAGGGAAATGTAGATGTTCCTCTCAACCCCATTCTCCTGCCACAGTCACGGTGGCGCAGCGGTAGAGTTGCTGCCTTACAGCGAACGCAGCGCCGGAGACCCGGGTTTGATCCCGACTACGGGTGCCGTCTGTACGGAGTTTGTACGTTTTCCCGGCGAACTGCCTGTGTGTTTTCTCCGAGTACTTCGGTTTCCTCCCACACTCTAAAGACGTAGAGGTTTGTAGGTCAATAGGCTTGGTATAATTGTAAATTGTCCCTAGTGTGTGTGTGTGTGTAGGATAGCGTTAGTGTGCGGGGATCGCTGGTCGGCGTGGACTCGGTGGGCCGAAGGGCCTGTTTCCGCGCTGTGTCTCTGAACTAAATTAAATTACATGAGACGACCGAGAAACAATACTGTTTCACTCTGGGGGGGAAACGTGATCCTCCTATCTTTGTGTGAAAGGGTTATTGGCTTTCTCGGTTTACACACAAAAAGAAAAACAAAATATTTTTCTAAAGAGATTAAATCGTGGAAGAATAACCACGAGAAAGGTTGGGCTGAACTGGGACCAGAGAAACAATCTTGTGCAGAAATGATACCAAACGAGTACTTTGTATCAGTCTTCACGAAGGAACATAATACTGCCAATATAGCAGAGTTAAAGAGAGCAACAATGATGATACTGTAGAAAGACACAACTTGCTGAAGTTAAGGGCCTGTCCCACTTGCGTGTCCTTGGCACGCAAATTACGCGACCTCGTGCTCGCGTTGAGCCGCGACGGTCCCGCGAAGGTCGGGCGCGATTTCATGCGTACGCACAGCCGTCTGGAGCGCGTGACGTCATTTGAAGATGGACACAAAGCTGGAGTAACTCAGCGGGACCGGCAGCATCTCTGGAGAGAAGCAATGGATGATGTTTCGTGTCAAGACTCTTCTTCAGTCTGAAAAGAAGGGTCTCGACCCGAAACGTCACCCATTGCTTCTCTCCAGAGATGCTGCCTGTCCCCGCTGAGTTACTCCTGCATTTTGTGTCTATCTTCAATTTTCTTGGCCCCGCTCTGGGAGTAGAAGTGAGGGGCGGATCCGGACCGCAAACGGCCGTGAGCCCCAGGCCGAGTTCGGCGATCGTTTGCCTGCTTCTGCTGGTGTTGGAGGTGAGACGTTGCGTCGCGCCAGGGTCTTGGGCCTGTCCCACTTTGGCCGTCAGTTCCGCGACAGGCCGTTGGCGAGCGAAGATTTCGTTCGCTACAAAAATGTCTGAGCCCCACTCGATGTCGCGCACAACTACACACCCCTCCGCGCTTCTCAGTGGGACTGGCCCCGCACGGCCATACGCCTCAACGCAACCACGAGGTTGTGTAATTTGCATGCCAAGGACACGTAAGTGGGACAGGCCCTTAACTCAGCAGGACAGGCAGCATCTCTGGAGAGAAGGAACGGGTGACATTTTGGGTCGAGACCCTTCTTCGGACTCGGGGAAGCCTCAGGCGTCCAACGTTCTTGACGTTCAAGTTCTGACCCACACGGATTACACACGCGCCAACAGTCGACCCGTCGCATTTTTGCAACAGTTCTCCTCCCGTGCCCCGCGTTCCATACTGGCACCTCGCTTGCATTCCCCCGCAAGTCAGCCTGAAGAAGGGTATCCACCCGAAATGTCACCTAGTTCTTTTCTCCAGAGATGCTGCCTGACCCACTCAGTCACTCCAGCATTTTGTGTCTATCTTCGGTGAAAACCAGCATCTGCAGTTCACAAGTTATCGGAGTAGAATTAGGCCATTCGGCCCATCGAGTCTACACCGCTGTTCAATCATGGCTGATGTCTGACTCGTAATCCCATTTTCCTGCCTTCTCCCCATAAGACTCGACACCCGTTCTAATCAAGAATTTGTCTATGACTGCCTTAATAAAAATATCCACTGACTTGGCTTCCGCAGTCCTCTGTGGCTATGGGTTCCACAGATTAACCACCCTCTGACTAAAGAAGTTCCTCCTCATCTCCTTTCTAAAAGAGCGCCCTTCAATTCTGAGGCTGTGACCTCTGGTCCTAGACTCTCCCACCAATGGAAACATTCTCTCCACATCCACTCTATCTGTGCCTTTCATTATTTTGCAAGTTTCAATGAGGTCCCCCCTCAACCTTCTAAACTCCAGCGAGTTGAGGCCCAGTGCTGTCAAACGCTCATCATATGCTAACCCACTCATTCCTGGAATCATGGAATGGAATGATCCTGGAATCATTCCTGGAATTCCAGTTCCTTCCTACAGTTTTGTAGGTTATTTGGACTTCTTATTGGTCACTGAAACCTGGCTTAATCCTGGTGGGCTTGCTCCACTCGTGGAACTCTGCCCTGATACCTGTAACTTTTTCAGCTCGCCCAGGCTCTCCGGTTGCGGTGGGGGCCTAGCCACTGTGTTTAAGAAACATTTCAACTGCTGCCTCCTGAACGCTGATCATTTCTCCAGTTTTGAACATCAACTAATTATAGTTGGTCTAGTCTGTCCACTTTTAATTGTTCTTGTGTATCGCCCACCAAAAATGCATAAGGACTTTATCACACAATTTGCTGATCTTATCGCTAGCTTGTTGCCCGAATTTGACCGGGTCCTGATTCTTGGTGACTTTAACATTCATGTCTGCTGTCCCACTAAGCCTCTTGTGAGTGCATTTATGAACCTGGTTGAGTCCTTCAATCTGACTCTACTTACCACTGGAACCACACACAAGCTTGGCCATACACTCGACCTGGTGCTATCGTCTGGTCTACAGAAATTATTGATGCCTGTCTGTCTGATCATAGTGCAATTCTATTCGATGCATCTCTGCCTTTCTCTCCCTCAAATCCCATCTCCCTGCTCGCTACTCCCGCTACGTAAACTCTTCGACGGCCAGTAAGTTCTCTGCGGCTCTCATAGCGGCTCCCGGCATCTGCACCATCGAGGCGTCTCCGCTCCATCTCAGCACCGACGAGATGGTCTTTATTCAATACCACTTGTTCTTCTATCCTGGATTCTGTTGCTCCTCTTAAAATGAAAAAGCCTAAGCCTAAAGGCTGGCCCTGGCTCAATGACACCACCAGAGCCCTAAGAAGAGAATGCAGAAAACCAGAACGGAACTACAAATCTGATAAGCTTCAAATTTCCTTTCAACTTCTGAGAAACAATCTTCGCTAATACCAGGAAGTGGTAAAGTCTGCTGAAAACAATACTTTTCCGACCTTATTTCCAAAAACGCCCATAACTCCAAGGTCCTATTTAGTACCTTTTACCTCTGTCATATGTCCTGCCCCCAGTACCAGCTTAGCTTGTCCTAAGTGCGAAGAATTTACAAAAAATGTCACCAGCAAAGATAAGAACATCAGAACGAATATTTCCCCTCCCATCCGTGACCTAGCTGTCTCATTGGTCTGTTCTTCTAGATTAGACTGTTTCCAACCCGTTACTCTACCCTCCCTTGTAAAGCTGGTCACCACCATGAAACCTGCTACCTGCCCCCTCGACGTTGTCCCCACTGCCCTTCTGAAGGATGTCATTGCAATAGCCGGTCCCAGCATCCTCTCTATCATCAACAGTTCTCTGGCCACTGGCGCTGTTCCTACCTGCTTCAAGCACGCGGTGGTCCAACCCCTCCTGAAAAAACCTAACCTAGACACCACCTTGCCTAGCAACTACAGACCTATTTCCAAACTGCCTTTCCTTTCAAAAGTCCTTGAAAAGGTAATTCTAAATCAACTAATGCCTTACCTACACCAAAATACCATCCTGGAAAGTTTCCAATCAGGTTTCAGGGCCCACCACAGCACAGAGTCTGCCTTGTTGAAGGTACATAATGACCTACTTCTCACCGTTGACTCCGGCGACTGTGCAATCCTGCTCCTTCTCGACCTCAGCGAGCATTTGACCCAGTGGACCACAATATCCGAATTGACCGTCTCCGGTACGGGGTTGGTATTGATGGCACTGCCCTGAGCTGGTTCGTCTCCTACCTCAAGGATAGGAGTTCCTCTACAAACATAAGCAACTCTCTCTTCCCCAGCGAGCCTTTGCTGCGGGGTTCCACAAGGCTCCATCCTAGGCCCCATTCTATTCTCCCTGTATATGCTCCCCTTAGGCCAAGTCATTCAGGCACGGCATTTCCTTCCACTGCTATGTACAGTGGCTTGCAAAAGTATTCATAACCCTTGAACTTTTCCACATTTTGTCACGTTACAACCACAAACGTAAATGTATTTTATTGGGATTTTATGTGATAGACCAACACAAAGTGGCGCATAATTGTGAAGTGGAAGGAAAATGATACATGGTTTTCAAATTTTTTTACAAATAAAAAACTGAAAAGTGTGGCGTACAAAAGTATTCAGCCCCCTTTACTCTGATACCCCTAAATAAAATCCAGTGCAACCAATTGCCTTCAGAAGTCACCTAATTAGTAAATAGAGTCCACTTGTGTGTAATCTAATCTCAGTATAAATACAGCTGTTCTGTGAAGGCCTCAGAGGTTTGTTAGAGAACATTAGTGAACAAATAGCATCATGAAGCCCAAGGAACACACCAGACAGGTCAGGGATAAAGTTGTGGAGAAGTTTAAAGCAGGGTTAGGTTATAAAAAAATATCCCAAGCTTTGAACATCTCACGGAGCACTGTTCAAACCATCATCCGAAAATGGAAAGAGTATGGCACAACTGCAAACCTATCAAGACATGGCCGTCCACCTAAACTGACAGGCCGGGCAAGGAGAGCATTGATCAGAGAAGCAGCCAAGAGGCCCATGGTAACTCTGGAGGAGCTGCAGAGATCCACAGCTCAGGTGGGAGAATCTGTCCACAGGACAACTATTAGTCGTGCACTCCACAAATCGGACCTTTATGGAAGAGTAGCAAGAAGAAAGCCATTGTTGAAAAAAAGCCATAAGAAGTCCCGTTTGCAGTTTGCCACAAGCTATGTGGGGGACACAGCAAACATGTGGAGGAAGGTGCTCTGGTCAGATGAGACCAAAATTGAAGTTTTTGGCCTAAATGCAAAACGCTATGTGTGGCGGAAAACTAACACTGCACATCACCCTGAACCCACCATCCCCACTGTGAAACATGGTGGTGGCAGCATCATGCTGTGGGATGCTTTTCTTCAGCAGGGACAGGGATGCTTTTCTTCAGCAGGGTCAGAGTTGATGGGAAGATGGATGGAGGCAAATACAGGGCAATCTTGGAAGAAAACCTGTTAGAGTCTGCAAAAGACTTGAGACTGGGGCGGAGGTTCACCTGCCAGCAGGACAACGACCCTAAACATACAGCCAGAGCTACAATGGAATGGTTTAGATCAAAGCATATTCATGTGTTAGAATGGCCCAGTCAAAGTCCAGACCTAAATCCAATTGAGAATCTCTGGCAAGACTTGAAAATTGCTGTTCGCAGACGCTCTCCATCCAATCTGACTGAGCTTGAGCTATTTTGCAAAGAAGAATGGGCAAAAATTTCAGTCTCTAGATGTGCAAAGCTGTTAGAGACGTACCCCAAAAGACTTGCAGCTGTAATTGCAGCGAAAGGTGGTTCTACAAAGTATTGACTCAGGGGGGCTGAATACTTTTGCATGCCACACTTTTCAGTTTTTTATTTGTAAAAAAATTAAAAACTTGAAAACCATGTATCATTTTCCTTCCACTTCACAATTATGCACCACTTTGTGTTGGTCTATCACATAAAATCCCAATAAAATACATTTACTTTGTGGTTGTAACGTGACAAAATGTGGAAAAGTTCAAGGGGTATGAATACTTTTGCAAGCCACTGTAGATGATACACAGCTCTATCTCCCCCTGAAGCCCAACAACCGATCTAATCTACTCAGCCTTATGCACTGCCTCGAGGATATAAAGTGTTGGATCGCCCAGAACTTCCTCCAACTAAACGAGAGCAAGTCTGAGGTCATCCTACTCGGCCCCTCGGACTCCATCAAAACGATAGCAGGCAGCCTTAGAAGCCTTATCCCCTTACTCAAACCTCACGTCAAAAACCTTGGTGTGATATTTGACTCCGCATTGAAGTTTGACAAACAAGTCAATGCTGTGGTAAAAGCTAGCTTCTTCCAGCTTCGGATGATAGCTAAATTCAAACCATTCCTCCAATTCGTCGACCTCGAAAAGATCATCCACGCATTTATCTCCTCCCGCCTTGATTACTGCAACTCCCTTTACACTGGCATCAGCCAATCATCCCTGTCCCGCCTGCAACTGGTCCAAAACGCCACAGCAAGACTTCTGACGGGCACCCGAAAAAGGGACCACATCACCCCGATTCTGGCCTCTCTCCACTGGCTCCCTGTGCGGTTCTGAATACATTTCAAGATCCTCCTTTATGTCTACAAAGCCCTTAACGGGCTTGCCCCCACCTACATCAATAGTCTGCTTACCCACCACTCCACCTCCAGGTCCCTCAGATCGGCCGACTTGGGGTTACTGACCATCCCGCGGTCTAGGCATAAGCTCAGGGGCGACCGCGCCTTTGCGGTTGCAGCACCTAGACTGTAGAACAGCATCCCTCTTCCCATCGGAACTGCCCCCTCCATCAACTCTTTGTGAAGTTTAGACTTAAAACTTATTTCTACTCACAAGCGTTTCTTGAGGTTCTCTGAGGGGGCGCTGTATGTATGTATTTATGTATGTATTGTTAGGTCTATGTACCACTGTGTGTTGCACGTTAGTACCTGCACTGATGTAAAGCACTTTGGTGAACGAGAGTTGTTTTTAAATGTGCTATAGATATAAAATTGACTTGACTATAAAAATGGAAAATTGTCCCAAGTGTGTAGAGGAGCCAGTGTACAGGGTGATCGATCGTATTGTATCTCTAACTGAAGATGGACACAAAATGCTGGAGTAACTCAGCGGGTCAGGCAGCATCTCTGGAGAACATGTACACCAGCAGTCTTTTTTTATTAAGTAATGATACTGAATTTCAAATCATTGTTTGAGAACCAGAGAATAAAGGTTTAAGGCGAAGGGGGGGAAACATATTACAGGAATCTGAGGGGTTATTTGTTCACACAAAGGGTGGTGGGTGTATGGAGCTGCCAGAGGAGGTAGTTGAGGCTGGGACTATCACAACATTTAGGAAGCAATTAGATAGGTACATGGATAGGACAGACTTGGAGTGATATGGGCCAAACGCAGGCAGGTAGGTCTATTGTAGATTGGGGCATATCGGTCGGTGTGGGCAAGTTGGGCCAAAGGGCCTGTTTCCAGGCTGTATAACTCTATGGCGGCACGGTGGCGCAGCGGTAGCTGCTGCCTCACAGCGCCAGAGACCCGGGTATGATCCTGACTACGGGTGCTGTCGGTACGGAGTTTGTACGTTCTCCCCGTGGGTTTCCTCCCACACTCCAAAGACGTACAGGTTTGTAGGTTCATTAGCTTGGTATACTTGTAAATTGTCCCTAATGTGTGTAGGATAGTGTTAACGTGCGGGGATCGCTGGTCGGTGCGGACTCGGTGGGCCGAAGGGCCTGTTTCCGCGCTGTATCTCTAATCTAAACTAAACTGCATTCTCTATGTCAATATTATCACCGTCTTTAAAACTGCTACATTGGCAGTATTATGTTACGTTATGGAGAGTGATACAAAGTGCTCGTTTGAAATCTCCGCCGTTTCTATACTAGATTGTTTCTCTGCTCCCAGCTCTGTCCCACTTCTATTGTAGAAACAATAGATACAGGAGTAGGCCATTCGGCCCTTCGAGCCAGCCCCGCCATTCAATGTGATCATGGCTGTTCATCCAAAATCAGCTCCCCGTTCCAGCTTTCTCCCCATATCCCTTGATTCCTTTAGCCCTAAGAGCTAAATCTAACTCTCTCTTGTAAACATCCAGTGAATTGGCCTCCACTGCCTTCTGTGGCAGAGAATTCCACAGATTCTCAAATCTCTGGGTGAAAAGGTTTTTTCCTCATCTCAGTCCTAAATGGCCTACCCCTTATTCTTAAACTGTGACCCCTGGTTCTGGACTCCCCTAACATCAGGAATATTTTTCCTGCATCCAGCCTGTCCAACCCCTTAATAATTGTATATGTTTCTGTAAGATGCCCTCTCATCCTTCTAAATTCCAGCGAATACAGTGGACCCATTCTTTCATCATATGTCAGTCCCGCCATCCCGGGAATTAACCTGGATAATCTTGTGGTGATCCTTTCACGGATCAATCTGTTTAGAAAAATATCTTTTGTTTTCCCCCACTAATGTAATCCAAGATTGCCAATATCCATATCACAACAAAAGACGGGGTCACATTTCAATACAGGCACTCTGTAACATTCTCTGGGTACAATTACACGATAACATTCCATTATTTGAGAACAATCGCACCAAATGAATGAATGGACAAATGGACAAGTCTGCCTTTGACACAGCACCGAGGATAGAGAATAATTGGGAGGGCAGTGGGCTGGAAATAAGATCGCTTAAGGTCTTGACCCAGAGGTGAAATGAAGAAGGAGCTTGACCCGAAACGTCACCCATTCCTTCTCTCCAGAGATGCTGCCTGTCCCGCTGAGTTACTCCTGAGTTTTGTGTCTACCTGCAGCCCATAGAACACGCTCGTAAAAATGCCAGCACGTAATGTGAAACTAGTTGCTAGAGTCGTCATTTCCAGGATCAAGTACATAGAATATGGAAAGGTACAGCACAGGATCAGGCCCTTCGGCCCACAATGTCAGAGTCACACAGTGTGGAAACAGGGCCTTCAGCTCATAATGATAGAATCATAGAGTCATACAGTGTGGAAACAGGCCCTTTGGCCCAAATTGGGCACACTGACCAACATGTCCTATCTGCACTAGTCCCACTTCCCTGCGTTTGGCCCATATCCCTCTAAACCTGTCCTATCCATGTACGTGCCTAATTGCATCTTAAACATTGCAATAGTCCCTGCCTCAACTACCTCTTCCGGCAGCTCGTTCCATACATCCACCACCCTTTGCATGAAAAAAGTCACCCCTAAAAAATGTTTCCCCCTTCACTTTAAGCCCTCTGGTCCTCGATTTCCCCAACTCTGGGCAAGAGACTCTGTGCGTCTACCCGATCTATTCCTCTCATGATTTTATACACCTCTATAAGATCACCCCCTCATCCTCCTGTACTCCAAGGAAGTCCCAGCCTGCTCAACCTCTCCCTGTAGCTCAGACCCTCGAGTCCGGGCAACATCCTCGTAAAACTTCTCTGCACCCTTTCCAACTTGACAACATCATTCCTATAACACGGTGCCCTGAACTTAACACAATACTCTAAATGCGGCCTCATCAATGTCTTATATAACTGCAACATGACCTACCAACCAATACTCAATACTCTGACTGATGAAGGCCAATCTGCTAAAAGCTTTTTTGACCACCTTATCTACCTGTGATGCCAGTCTGTGGACTGGAATACAAAAACAGAGATGCAATGCTGTGGCTCTAGAAGGCGCTGGTCAGGCCACATTTGGAGTACTGTGAGCAAATATGGGCCCCATATCTGAGGAAGGATGTGCTGGCTCTGGAGGGTTCAGAGGAGGTTTACAAGAATGATCCCAGGAATGAGTGGGTTAGCATATGATGAGCGTTTGACAGCACTGGGCCTGTACTCGCTGGAGTTTAGAAGGTTGAGGGGGGGACAGAATAATGAAAGGCCTGGATAGAGTGGATGTGGAGAGGATGTTTCCACTGGTGGGAGAGTCTAGGACCAGATGTCAAAGCCTCAGAATTAAAGGGTGCTCTTTTAGAAAGGAGGTGAGGAGGAACACATCTCCTTTAAACTTTAGTGTAGTTTATTGTCACGCTGAAAAAGCTGTTTGTTGCGTGCTAACCAGTCAGAAGAAAGACAATACATGATCGCAATCGATCCATGATAAGGGAATAACGTTTAGTGCAAGGTAAAGCCAGCAAAGTCCAATCAAGGTACACAAAAATGCTGGAGAAACTCAGCGGGTGCAGCAGCATCTATGGAGCGAAGGAAATAGGCAACGTTTCGGGCCGAAACCCTTCTTCAGACTGTCTGTGTATTCCTGTCCACAGACTGGCGTCTGAAGAAGGGTTTCGGCCCGAAACGTTGCCTATTTCCTTCGCTCCATAGATGCTGCTGCACCCGCTGAGTTTCTCCAGCATTTTTGTGTACCTTCGATTTTCCAGCATCTGCAGTTCCTTCATTAACACAAAGTCCAATCAAGCATCGTCCGAGGGTCACCAAAAAGGTAGATAGCAGTTCAGGACTGCTCTCTGGTTGTGGTAGGATGGTTCAGCTGCCTGATAACAGCTGGGAAGAAACTGTCCCTGAATCTGGAGGTGTGCGTTTTCACACTTCTGTACCTTTTGTCCGATGGGAGAGGGGAGAAGAGGGAGCGGCCAGGGTGCGACTCGTCCTTGATTATGCTGTTATGGCCTTGCCGAGGCAGTGTGAGGTGTAAATAGAGTCAATGGAAGGGAGATAAACACAAAAATCCTTCAAAATTCCAGTGCCCGTACGGAGTTTGTACGTTCTCCCTGTGACCACGTGGGTTTTCTCCGGGTGCTCTGGTTTCCTCCAAAACTCCAAAGACGTAGGTTAATTGGCTTCTGTAATATTATCCCTTGTGTGCAGGGCAGTGTACTAGCGTAGTTCACTAGGGTAGTGAACTAGCGATCGCTGGTCGGCCTGGACTCGGTGGGCCGAAGGACCTGTTTCCATGATGTATCTCTAAACTAGAATAACTAAAATAAACTATTCTAAACGACAGTAAAATATTAGGTAGACAAAAATGCTGGAGAAACTCAGCGGGTGCAGCAGCATCTATGGAGCGAAGGAAATAGGCAACGTTTCGGGCCGAAACCCTTCTTCAGACTGATAGGGGGTGGGGTGGGGGGCGGGTAGAAGAAAGGAAAAAGGAGGAGGAGAAGCCCAAGGGCTGAGGGAGAGATAGGAAGGGGAGGAGACAGCAGAGGCTAACAAAATTGGGAGAATTCAATGTTCATGCCCCCAGGATGCAGACTCCCCAAGCGGAATATGAGGTGCTGTTCCTCCAATTTCCAGTGTTGCTCGCTCTGGCCATGGAGGAGACCCAGGACAGAGAGGTCGGATACAGAATGGGAGGGTGAGTTGAAGTGCTGAGCCACCGGGAGGTCAGGTTGCTTATTGCGGACCGATCGCCAAGCCTCCGCTTGGTCTCACCGATGTAAATCAGCTGACATCTAGAGCAGCGGATGCAATAGATGAGGTTGGAGGAGATGCAGGTGAAC
>JAXLNO010000677.1:0-20018 GCA_038087875.1 Malacoraja senta
GTCCGAGGGTCTCCAATGAGATAGATAGTGGTTCAGCACTGCTGTCTAGTTGTTGGTAGGATGGTTCAGTTGCCTGATAACAGCTGGGAAGAAACTGTTCCTGAAACTGGAGGTGTGCGTTTTCACACTTCTGTACCTCTTGCCCGATGGGAGAGGGGAGAAGAGGGAGTGGCCGGGGTGCGACTCATCCTTGATTATGCTGCTGGCCTTGCCAAGGCTGCGTGATGTGTAGATGGAAAATGTCAGGAAGGTTGGTTTGGGTTGCATCCACAATTCTGTACAATATATTGCTGTCTTAGATGGAGCTGTTCCTAAACCATGTTGTGGTGCAAACATATAAGATTATATCTGGGATTGGACAGGCTAGAGGCAGGAAACATGTTCCCGATGTTGGGGGAGTCCACAACCAGGGGCCACAGTTTAAGAATAAGGGGTTGGCCGTTTAGAACGGGGATAAAGAAAAACCTTTTATCCCAGAGAGTTGTAAATCTGGAATTTCCTGCCTCAGAAGGTAGTGGAGGCCAATTCTCTGGATGCTCTCAAGAGACAGTTAGATAGAGCTCTTAAAGATAGCGGTGTCAAGGGATATGGGGAGAAGGCAGGAACGGGGTACTGAGGCCTTAGAGGAAGTAGAGCATCTAGTCCCTGTGAGCCAAGAATGTGAGGAGATCCCTCCACTGCGTGCATGCTTGGGTTGCAAGACAGGGTCATAAAGGCATAGAGTCACACAGCAGCGAAACCAGCCCCTCGGCTCAACCTGCACCATGCCTATCAAGGTGCCCCATGATCGCTGCCTGCATTTGGCCCATATCTTATAAGTCACAGGTCACTGGCCCATATCTTTATAAGTCACAGGTCACGTTGGACTATTGTGAACAGCTTTGGGCCCCATATCTGAGGAAGGATGTGCTGGCATTCGAGAGAGTCCAGAGGAGGTGATGATTGGGTTAATGTATGAGGAGCATTTGTCGGCACTGGGCCTGTCCTTGCTGGAGTTTAGAAGGATGAGTGAAGGGGATCTTATTGAAACCTACTGAATAGTGAAAGGCCTGGAAAGAGTGGATGTGGAGAGGATGCTTCCACTAGTGGGAGAGTCTAGGACCAGAGGGCACAGCCTCAGCAGAAATGAACGTACCTTTAGAATGTAGATGAGGAGGAATTTCATTAGCCAGTGTGGTGAATCTGTGGAATTCATTGCCACAGACTGCTGTGGAGGCCAAATCATTGGGTATTTTTAAAGCGGAGATTAATGAGTTCTTGATTAGTACGGGCATCAGATGTTACAGGGAGAAGGCAGGAGAATGGAGTTGAGAGGGGAAATAGATCAGCCATGATCAAATGGCTTAATTCTACTCCTATGTCTTATGATCTTATGATCCCTCTAAACTTGTCCTATCCATGTACCTGTCCAAATGTCTTTTAAATGGTAAATGTTGTTATAGCACCAACCATTGTCAACCAATTCAAATCACCCTGGTCTATTTGGATGAGATCAATTCCAGATTAAGCCTAATTTAAGCAATGCTTAGGTTATTTACCTTGTATACATGTAAATCTTACTTGTCACTACCTCGGTCATTTCAGACAGCAGTGGAAAGTTAACCTTGTCACAGTGCGTCTGAGTAACAGATGAGGCAGATAGCATATCATAGACATAGAAACATAGAAAATAGGTGTAGGAGTAGGCCATTCGGCCCTTCGAGCCTGCACCTCCATTCAATATGATCATGGCTGATCATCCAACTCAGTATCCTGTACCTGCCTTCTCTCCATACCCCCTGATCCCTTTAGCCACAAGGGCCACATCTAACTCCATCAACTTCCTCAGGTCAAATGTGTTGTTATATTATTCAATAAGCTCTGGGTCATCCCTCCTGATACGGTCTGTTCATGTGTAGGAAAGAACTGCAGATGCTGGTTTAAACTGAAGATAGACACAGAAAGCTGGAGCAACTCAGTGGGGCAGGCAGCATCTCTGGAGAGAAGGAATGGGTGATGTTTCGGGTCAAGACCCTAGGGTTTCGACCTGAAACGTCACCCATTCCTTCTCTCCAGAGATGCTGCCTGTCCCGCTGAGTTACTCCAGCTTTTTGTGTCTACAGTTGTAGATTTATTCAAAAACTGAATTAAACTAAATTTAAGTTCTTTAGTTGCTGAGTTGGGGTTTGAATTCACGTCTCTCAATCATTAGCACAGACGAGCAGGTGCATCTAGATTCCAGCATCAGTTAGCTTAGGTTAGGTTAGAGATACAGCGCAGAAACAGGCCCTTCGGCCCACCCAGTCCGCGCTGACCAGCGATCCCCGCACACTAACACGATCCTACACACTCTTGGGCCAATTTACAACTTTTACCAAGCCAATTAGCCTACAAACCTGTACATCTTTGGAGTGTGGGAGGAAACCAGAGCACCCGGAGAAAACCCACGCAGGTCACGGGGAGAATGCACAAACTCCGTACAGACAGCACCTGTAGTCAGGATGGAACCCGGGTCTCTGGCGCTGTGAGGCAGCAACTCTACCGCTGTGCCACCGTGCAACATCTGCAACATCTGCAGTTCCTCATGTGCAGCAACTGCAGCCTGATGATAGATACCTGACCACTGGTACAGTGGTTTTGCCACTTTGTGATACAACTTGAAAATTCTTACTTCAGCACTTGTTCTCACTGGATTTAAAACAGCAGAGGACAGAATAGTAGTCATGACCCTTTGAGCAAAACACAAAGTGCTGGAGTAACTCAACGGGTCAGGTAGCATCTCTGGAGACTATGGATAGATGACATTTCATGTTGAGACCCTTTTTCAGACCCCGGCCAGAAGCACCCCAACCAGAAATGTTATCTATCCGTGATCTCCAGAGATGCTGTGCGACCCACTGAGTTACTCCAGCACTTTGTGTCTCTTTTTGTAAACCAGCATCTGTAGATTCTTGTTGCTAGATGTCTAGATGACGTTTCAGGCCCCATTTTAGACTTTAGAGATACAGCGCCTAAACAGGCCCTGCAGGCAACCGAGTCCGCGCCGACCAGTGATCACTCCGTACATTAGTATTATCCTACACGCTAAGGACAATTTACAATTTTTACCGAAGCCAAATTAACCTACAAACCTTCACGTGTTTAAAATGTGGGAGGATAGGGAGTATTCGGAGAAAATCCATGCAGTTACAGGAAGAAAGTTCAAACTCTGTATAGAGAGGCACCCATTGTGAGGATTGAACCCGGATCTCCAACACTGTAAGGCAGCAACTCTTCTGCTGTGCCACTGTGCCACCATGTTGCTCCAGCTCTTTAGGTTTTGCTCAAGATCCCAGCAGTTTCTTGTGTCTCCAGGGCCCTTTGAGTTGGAATAAGCAATCTTTGTACCATCGCTCACAATAAGAGGCAAGGTTAGAAAATGGGAGCGGGTCCTCGACTGACGTTCAGTAGATACAGTCTTCGGGGTCATGAATCCAAATGACTTCGGCCTTTGGGTAGATTGCTCTGTCCTTAGAGTTAGTCACAGAGAAATCTTAGCGTCTGTTAGCTAAAAAGGAGGGTGAGAGTTGGCGGGACAGTGGTGCAGCGGTAGAGTTGCTGCCTTACAGTGCCAGAGTCATGGGTTCCATCCTGATTATGTGCTGCCTGTACGGAGTTTGCATGTACTCCCTCTGACCGCGTGGGTTTTCTCCGGGTGCTCTGTTTTGCTTTTTTATTGGTTTTCGTAAAAATTGTTAAATTGTCCCTAGTGTGTAGGATAGTGTTAGTGTACGGGGTGATCGCTGGTTGGCGCAGACTCGTTGGGCTGAAGGGGCCCGTTTCCACGCTGTATCTCCAAAGTCTAAAGTGGGGATGCGGTCAAGCCTGGCAGTGAAGCCGCACAATGATGGTTTCAAGGGCGGCACGGTGGCGCAGCGGTAGAGTTGCTGCCTTACAGCGCTGGAGACCCGGGTTCGATCCCGACTACGGGTGCTGTCTGTGTGGAGTTTGTACGTTCTCCCCGTGACCACGTGGGTTTTCTCAGAGATCTTCGGTTTCCTCCCACTCTCCAAAGACGTGCGGGTTTGTAGGTTAATTGGCTCTGGTAAAATAATTGTAAATTTCCATATGCCGGGATGGCTGGTCGGTGTGGACTTGGTGGACGATGGGCCTGTTTCTGCGCTGTATCTCTAAACTAAAGTAAGCTATAAAAGAGGAGGCTCTATGCCGCTGCACACTAAAGGGCCTGTCCCACTTGGCCGTCATTTGTGCGCCATTTACGCGACCTGGTAGCGTGTGGATAGCGTGTGGGTAGCATGTGGGTAGCGCGGGATGGGCGCATGGAGTGGCGTGGAGGAGTGTGGAGTTGCGCGCGGTATCGTGCAGCGCGCCAGGATTTCGTCCTTTACGAAATCTTCGCGCTCCACCGCCTGTCGCGTAAAAGACGGCCAAGTGGGGCAGGGTCACGTTTCGGGTCGAATGGGTGACGTTTCGGGTCAAGACCCTTCTTCAGACTGAAAAATCATCCATTCCTTCTCTCCAGAGATGCTGCCGGTCCCGCTGAGTTACTCCTGCATTTTGTGTCTATCTTCAATTTAAACCAGCATCTGCAGTTCCTTCCCACAGATTAATTAGGTCTGCAGCTTGCTACTTTTCATACACCTCTTTTTTTGATTAGGGGCCTTGCATCTGCAGATTTTCCAATTGCTAGCACCACTCAGGAAACGGGAACATTTTGGAAAATCACCATAAATATCATAAACTGGGTAAATATCATAAACTGGGTATTCAAGTGACGTCACGCACTTCAGACGGCTGTGCGGACGCATGATGGCGCCCGCAACAATCGGGCGACTGTCGCGCGTCAGTCACTACTGGCCTGTCGCGTAAATGAAGGCCAAGTGGGACAGGCCCTTAAGTCTGGTCGCTGAGCTCGGAGGCAGCCCCAGTGTTGTTTGTCCTCCCTCCCTCCATCAACTCGTTTGAGGCAAGGAGCTTTCCCTCTGGTGAAATGCAAAAAGCTCTTCTGTAGAAGGGTCTCGACCTGGATCGTCACCCATTCCTTCTCTCCAGAGATGCTGCCGGACCCGCTGAGTTATTATCTTCGGTGTAAACCAGCATCCACAGTTCCTTCTTACACAACCTCTTCCCTGTCAGTATTAGAAACAGCTGGAGGATTATTCTTGACCACAGGACACTGATTTATCAAGATCAGCAAAATGTTCCATTTGGCAAATGAGCGGAAAATTTCCCCAAGTGATAGTTGGAACCCAGGAAGTTGAAGCTGACTGGAGTCTAGGATATGAGTGATTAGTGGAGGAGTTCAGGAATGGTGAATGAATTTTATGTTTCTAAATGTTTGGGAAGGATTTTTCTTGTTAAGATTGCATAACTGGGATGTACATTGAGTGGTTAATTAGCAGCCAATAGCTTGTAAACACACTTCAATGTATGGAAAAGGAAAGACAAAAAATGCTGGAGTAACTGGGGTGGCACAGAGGGTAGAGGGTAGAGCCACTGCCTCACAGCGCCAGAGACCCAGGTTCGATCCTTACCTCAGCTGCTGTCAGTGTGGTGTTTGCACGTTCTCCCTGTGACTGCATGGGTGCTCTGGTTTCCTCCCATATTCCAAAGACGTGCGGGTTTGGAGGTTAAATGGCTTCTGTAAATTGCCCCTGGTGTGTAGGGAGTGGACGAGAAAGTGGGATAGCACAGAGCTAGTCTGAATGGGTGATCGATGGTTGTCAAGGCCTCGTTGGGCCGAAGGGGCTGTTTCCATAGATAGGCACAAAGCGCTGGAGTAACTCAGCGGGACAGACAGCATCTCTGGAGAAAAAGGATGGGTGACGTTACAGGTCGGAACCCTTCTTCTACGCTGTATCTCTCAACCAAAGTGAACTAAACCCATCTCCTGCTGAGTTGAAGAACAGCAGTGGGAATCCCATCCATCCCGATGTCTTCTCATGGTTTTAGTTGGGATAGGGCCTTTCTGGTTTTTATCAGTGAGGAATGTGACATGGCTGGGCAGAATAGACAGCCAGTGGATGGAGTCAAGGCCAGAACAGTCCTGTTCCAGCAGATTTATTGCAATGATTTGATGGGGTTCAGAGCAGTGGAATGTCAAACCATTTCCTTTTTGTTTAACAAAAATCAATTAATTACAAAAATGATATGTACAGTACAAAAATACAAACGAACCCACCACCAGAATACAAAGTCAAGTCAAGTCAAGAGAGTTTATTGTCATGTGTCCCAGATAGGACAATGAAATTCTTGCTTTGCTTCAGCACAACAGAACATAGTAGGCATGAATACAGAACAGATCAGTGTGTCCATATACCATTATATATATATATATATACACACATCAATAAATAAGCAGATAAAGTGCAAATAAACTATTAATGTTCAGAGTTTTGTTTCAGTTGAGTTTAATAGCGTGATGGCTGTGGGGAAGTAGCTATTTCTGAACCTGGTCGTTGCTGTCTTCAGGCTCCTGTACCTTCTACCTGAAGGTAGCGGGGAGATGAGTGTGTGGCCAGGATGGTGTGGGTCCTTGATGATGCTGCCAGACTTTTTGAGGCAGCGACTGCGATAGATCCCCTCGATGGTAGGGAGGTCAGAGCCGAAATACTGAATATTAAGTTACTATTTCCCCATCCTTATTGAGGATGCACTCCACCCCCCCTCCCCCCCCCACCCCCCGTGCCCAATGGTCCCGGAAATCCTCCAGCGCATAGTCCCTTTCCAAAACCACCCGGGCGTGGACATAATCTCAGACAAGAGGCAGGCAGCTGGCTCGTGCACAACCCATCTCCTGGCATCTGTAGTCATCAAAGGCCTTGCTCATTGTTTAACTGGGTCCATCAGCCAGCACCAGGAACAGCGAGGAAGGGCTGTGTGCAGCGCAAGGACAAATCTCGTCGGCCAGTCAGTCTTGCCTGTGGAAATGGGAATACACTGGGGAGTTATTGTTGTTCCCCACCACCCATCAAACCTCTCAGTGTGATATTACCACAAATCAACCATCGGTTTCCAACAGCATCTGAAGATGGCACAGAATGCATGCTCCACCCTGGCTGTGGTGGAAAACCCGCAGAAGGATTTGTGTGGGTGTGTGTGGGTGTATGTGTGTGTGTGTACATGTGTGTGTGTGTGCGTGGGTATGCGTGGATGTGTGTGTGTGGGTGTATATATGTGTGTGTGTAGGTGTGTGTGTGTGGGTGCGTGTGTGGGTGTATGTATGTGTGTGTGTGTGGGTGGGTGTGTGTGGGTGTGCGTGGATGTGTGTATGTGGGTTTGTGTGTGGGTGTGTGCGTGGGTGTGTTGTGTGTGTGCGTGTGTGTGGGTGTGCGTGAGTGTGAGTGTGTGCATTTTGGTGTGTATTTGTGTCTGCGTATGTCTGCATATGTTGCGTACCTGTGCATGTATGAAGGGCTACATCTTCCTTGTGCATCAAGTGTGCAGTGTTTTGTGTGTGTGTGTGTTCATGTGTGTGCTTGCATGTTTTTGCATGTATGTGTATGTGTACATGAGTGTATGTGGGTGTGAGTGTGTGTCTCTATATATGTTTGTATGTGCGCACTTGTACTGTATTTGTGTGTGCATGTGTGCGCATCTGTGTGTGTGTGTCTGTATACGTGTGTATGTCCACAGGTATTTGTGTGCATATGCGTGTGTTTGTGTATGCGTGCATGTGCGCGCGTATTTGTGTGCATGTGCGCGTGTATGTGTGTGTGAGCGTGCATGTGCGCGTGTATGTGTGTGAGTGTGCATGTGCGCGTGTATGTGTGTGAGTGTGTGTGCATATGTGTGCATGTGTGTGCATGAGTGTGAGTGTGTGGGGTGTGGGTGGTGTGTGTGGTTAGATGGTGCAAGGTGCCCCATTGCTCCCACACTGACACCACCACGCCCCCATCTCATTCAGCGGCGTGTGTCTGCAGACTGTGCCTGGGCCCAGCCGGCCTCCGCCTCACATAATGAGGGGCACTGTGATTCCTGGAACATTTTAATAAAGAAGAAATCCTGAGAATTTAATAACAATAAGATCATCAGATTAAGCTGCACCGCGCAGTTGCCATGGAGCTGGTGTGTAATATCTTCACAGCAGGGCTGGTTTTAACCCTCGGGGGGACTTCCTTCATCCAGCAGTAAGGGCAGGACCATCATCTGTAGGAAGGAACTGCAAATGCTGGTTTAAACCGAAGATAAACACAAAATGCTGGAGTAACTCAGCGGGACAGGCAGCATCTCTGTAAAGAAGGAATGGGTGACGTTTCTGGTCGAGACCCTTCTTCAGACTGAATTCAGCCAGTCCAGCTTTTTGTGCCTATCTTTAATTAGTTCAGTGGTGATGTACAAAGGTTAGGTAGTTTAATGCATTTATCATCAGGTCTGCACGTTACACACAAAGGAGACAAAGTCTTATGATATACAAAGGTTCATAAATTCATAAGTTCCAGGAGCAGTATACGACCATTCAGCCCATCAAGTCTACTCCGCCATTCAATCATGGCTGATCGATCTTTCGCTGTCAACCCCATTCCTGTAATTGTGCGGCACGGTGGCGCAGCGGTAGAGTTACAGCGCCGGAGACCAGGGTTCGATCCCGACTACTGGTGCTGTGTGTATGGAGTTTGCACGTTCTCACTGTGACCTGCGTGGGTTTTCGGTTTCCGAGATCTTCGCTTTCCTCCCACACTCCAAAGAAGTGCAGGTTTGTAGTTAAATTGGATTGGTATAAATGGAAATTGTCCCGAGTGTGTGTAGGATAGTGTTAGTGTGTGTGGGGATCGCTGGTCGGTGCGGACTCGGTGGGCCGAAGGGCCTGTTCCCACGCTGTATCTCTGAACTAAACTAAAGTCAGGACAGGCAGCATCTCTGGATAGAAGGAATGGGTGACGTTTCGGGTCGAGACCCTTCTTACACAATTCAGATTGGAGATTGAACATGTAGATTTCATAGAAGGAACTCCCAAATGGATTGTGTAATGGACCATAGAGACATCGTGTACATTGATCATTTGACTGGAGTACACTGTGGTGTGTGCATTGTAGACAGAAATGTTACATAAACTATAGAATGGATTGGAAAATGGACATTAGGGACTAGAACACAGAGCTGAATACAGAGTGGATCGTAAAGTGGAATGTGAAGTGAATCGTGTGTAGAAAGGAACTGCAGATGCTGGTTTACACCGAAGATAGACACAAAATGCTGGAATAACTCAGCGGGGCAGGCAGCATCTCTGTCAAGTCGTCAACTTTATTTGTCACAAGGTGTACAGTGAAATGAAAGAGAAAGAATGGCTGACGTTTCAGTCTGAAGAAGGATCTTGACCCATAACATCACCCATTCGTTCTCTCCAGAGGTGCTAGGTAAAGTAAAAACATAGTCTGCACCTTAGACTGTTCATAAGTGATAGGAGCAGAATTATGCCATTCGGCCCATCAAGTCTACTCCGCCATTCAATCATGGCCAATCTATCTTTCCCTCTTAAAGTTTTCAAGGGAGAGTTAGATTTAGCTGTTAAGGCTAAAGGAATCAACAGATATGGGGAAAAAGCAGGAATGGAGTACTGATTTTGGATGATCAGCCATGATCATATTGTGCTGGCTCAAAGGGCCGAATGGCCTACTCCTGCACCTAATTTCTTTTTTTTTTTTTTTATTTTTATTTATTAGAAGTACATTACATCACAGCCACATACATTAATACTCGTCATTTATATCTTCTTACAATTAATGTACTCCCTTTATTTTTTTTTTTTACGCTAAAGAAAGAAAAGATTGAAAGAGAGAAGTGAAGGAAAAAGTGCAAGTGTAGAAAAGTGTAGAAAATGTAACAACAAAAAAAAAAAGGACGAGGACCCTATGAGAGCGAAATTAAAAACAAAAAGAAAAAGAGTTAAGAAATAGGCCCTAAGAAAAGAAAAGAGAGAGAGAAAAAAGAAAAACAAATGTTTTTTTTTTTTTGAGCATCACGTAAATAGGACATACCAACTCTTCAACTATCATCCCCCCTTACCCGACCTCAATTTTTTATTTTTTTAAAGTACTTTTGCACCCTATGTTTGTAATAATTCTATAAATGCAGACCACGTCAGGTGGAAGTGATCTGCACCTAATTTCTATGTTTCTATTTTCTATGTTTAACCCCATTCTCCTGCCTTCTTCCCATAACCCCTGACATCCAGACTGATCGAGAATCTATCTATCTCTGCCTTAAAAATATCCATTGACTTGGATTCCACTGCCTTCTGTGGCAGACTGGTTCAGAAAACACTGGTTTGTAACATGGAATGTAGAATAGAATATCGATCAGATTGTGGGGTGGATTGTGGACTTGACGATGGAGTCAGTGACAGACGTTGCATAGAGGGCCTTGTGGAGAGCGAATTGCAGGCTGGAACATTGAATTGTCGCATGGATCGTTAAGTAAAGCATGCAGTGCATTGTGCAGCTGGCCACGTGCTGGACAATGAGTGCATTGTAGCGTGGAATGTGGACTGGGCATGTTGTACGATATCCTGCAGAGCAACTTGGTTATGGGGAGACGGCAGGAGAATGGGGTTGAGAGGGAAAAACTAGATCAACCATGCCATGATTGAATGTCAGGGTAGACATGATGGGCCGAATGGCCTAATTCTGCTCTTATCACCTATCAACTTTTGAAACTCGCAGAGTGGATTCCAGAATGGATTATGGAACAAATTCTAGAGTGGATCATAGACTAGAAAATTAAATGCAATGGTGGGGTGCCCAATCGAGCATGGCATAGAGAGGGTGATGTAATGAATTAAGGAACATATTAAGATACACTCTCGATTGTGTTCCATGTTACATTCCGTAATTTACTGTACAACATGGTCTGGCACGGACTCATATTTCGCTTGGGCAGCTTACAAACCAGCAGTATGAACTTTAATTTCTCTCATTTCAAGTAAGTCCTGCATTCCTGCAGGATGGTGAATCAATGGAATTCTTTGCCACAGAAGGATGTGGAGGCCAAGTCAATGGATATGTTTAAGGCAGAGATAGATAGATTCTTGATTAGTGGGGGTTATGGGGAGAAGGCAGGAGAATGGGGTTGAGAAGGAGAGATAGATCAGCCATGATTGAATGACGAAGTGGACATGATGGGCTGAATGGGCTGATTCTGCTCCTATCCCTTATGAACTTTAGAACTGATGAAACCTGACAGATTGTTAAATTAGTATTGGTATTGGTATATTATTGTCAGATATATCCCTTTATACTGATGCCATGACCTCCAGTCCTGGACTCCCCCACCAGTGAAAACATTATCTCCACATCCACTCTCTCAAGGTCTTTCACTATTCGGTAAGTTTCAATGAGGTGTCCCCTCATCCTTCTAAACTCCAGCGAGGACAGCAGGTAGCAAGGGTTGCCAACTGTCTGTATTAGCCGGGACATCCCGTATATTGGGCTAAATTGGTTTGTCCTGTACGGGACCGCCCTTGTCCCGTATTTGACTGCTACTACTCGGGTCGAGGGGTCCGTCGGGTCGGAGCGCCGCGTCCGGCCCCGCCTCACCCGTCCCGACGTAGTGCAGCCCATGGAGTGCAGCAGCAGCAACTCGCCCGTGGCCCCGTCGGTCGGCAGCCCGGCCAGCTGTCCGACCTTCGCTTACCGCCGACACCACCACCACCACCACCCCCTCCTTCTCATGGCCGATCATCGGTTCATGAGTGGGACGGGGTGGCGGACTTCGCTCGCAACGCCGCGCTTCCCGGGGAAAAAACCCCTCAGCTGGCCCGCCGGCTGGGCTTTGTGAGCAGTCCAGCACCCGGGGGCCAACTCATCATTCACCCAGCCACGGCCGAGTCGGGCAACGAATGGCCGTCGGGAATTTGTCCCGTAGTTTGACCTTTTGTCCCTTATTTGGGAGTGAGCAAGTTGGCAACCCTACTACAGGTAGTACAAAGCAAAAAAATAGTGTTCCTTCCTCAGCATCCCCCGTCCCCCTCCTTCCCTTCCCACTCTCCTTCTCTCCGCATAGCTGCCGCCTCCGACCCTTATCTGTGTCTCCCCGCCCTTGTGTTGCAGGCGCTTTGTTGCCCGGTGCAGCGGGTGTGACGGGGCGGTGGGCCGCTCCGAGCTGGTGCTGCGTGTTCTGGGCCAGGTCTACCACGTCGAGTGCTTGCGCTGCTGTGAGTGCGAGCGGCCCCTGAGGCGGGGCGACGAGTTTGTGCTGAAGGAGGGGCAGCTGCTGTGTCGCGGCGACTACGAGAGGGAGCGGCGGATGCTGAGCGGCCTCAGCGAGTCAGGTACCTCCCCAGCACGCCCGCAGTAACCAGCAACTTCAACCTTGCATCCTCTCTCTCTCCGTCTCTCTCTCTCCATCTCTCGCCCCTCCCCCACCATAGCCACCAATATTAGTTTCACTGTCATCCTGCTGGGTTTCACTGCCTGTATTATTCATTATCACCTAGCCCACAGCCAACAATCGACCATTGTGGCTCCACCTTTCCTTGCTCATCGTTATTTTTTCCATATTTTAGTATGGATAGTTTTAATGTGCGGGGATCGCTGGTCGGCGCGGACTCAGTGGACCGAAGACCGTAGAGATACAGCCTTTTTCCTTTTCTCCACCTTTCACTCTTAATTCTCTTCCCTTTAGTTTAGGTTCGAGATACAGCGAGGAAACAGGCCCTTCGGTCTACTGAGCCCGCGCCGACCAGTGATCCCCGCACATTAAAACTATCCTACACACACTAGGGACAATTTACATTTACACCAAGCCAATTAGCCTATAAACCTGTGCGTCTTTGGAGTGTGGGAGGAAACGAAGATCTCAGAGAAAACCCACGCAGGTCATGGGGAGAACGTACAAATTCCGTACAGACAGAACCCGTGTCTCTGGAGCTGTAAGGCAGCAACTCTACCGCTGCACCACCGTGCTGTCTTGCAAGTGCCAAATGTCCCGTAACCAGTAACTTTGAGTTCAGTTTAGTTTATTGTCACGTGTACCGAGGTACAGTGAAAAGCTTTTGTTGCATGCTAACCAGTCAGCGGGAAGACAATACATGATTACAGTCGAGCCATTTACAGTGTATAGATACATGATAAGGGATCCCATTTTAGTGCAAGGTAAAGCCAGCAAAGTCCGATCAATGTAAGTCTAAGGGTCTCCAATGAGGTAGATGGTAGTTCAGGACTGCTCTCTGGTTGTGGTGAGATAATTCAGTTGCCTGATAACAGCTGGGAAGAAACTGTAGCTGAATCTGGAAGTGTGCGTTTTCACACTTCTGGTACCTTTTGCCCGATGGGAGAGGGGAAAAGAGGGAGTGGCCAGGGTGTGACTCGTCCCTTGATTAAGCTCTGGTCTTGCCGAGTTACCCTTGCATCCCCTCTCTCTCTGTCCCTCCCAAACCCTAGTCTGAGATGTTCAAGCAAAGAAACATTGCAGTGATGTTACTCCAGCACTTTAAACCTGCCCAACACCACACTTTGCTATATTGCACCTCCCCTGACCTACCCTGATAGGCAAAGACAGGGAGCACAAGCAAGTAGGAATATTAGAAAGTCTGAAGAAGGGTCTCGACCCAAACGTCACCCATTCCTTCTCGACAGAGATGCTGCCTGTCCCGCTGAGTTACTCCAGCATTTTGTGTCTATCTAAGAATATCATTGTTCCACTTCGGTACATATGACAATAAAATACTCTCGACTCTTCACGCTTTTAAATGGGACTGGCTTAGATGGAACTTTTTGGTAGGCACGGAGGAATTGGGCCGAAGGGCCAGTGTCCGTGCTGTGTCTCTCAGTTTATTTACCCCTTTGTTGCCTGGAACCTGGCCTAGCTCTGCTCCTCATCTTTACCAACAATAACTCATGCAGTGCAGGAAGGAACTGCAGATGCTGGTTTAAAACCAGCTGGAGTAACTCAGCGGGACAGGCAGCATCTCTGAGAGAAGGAATAGGTGCTGTTTCGGGTTGAGCCCTTTATTTAGACTGAGAGTCAAGGGAGAGGGAAAGGAGAGATATGAACAACGAACAAACGAATGAAAGATATGCAAAAGGACAAAGTCAGCAACGATGATCAAAGAATGGCGGAGCCCACAATGGTCCATTGTTGGCTGTGGAGATGGTGATACTCGTATTGTTCTGGCCCTTAGCCACATACATGTCCATCTTCAGTGTGGCTGTGAAGCCAGAGATATATAAACTATTTTCATGTCATTAAATACAACATGGCTTCCAGAACTCACATAACTCCAGGGTGGTGAATCTGTGGAAATTCTTTGCCACAGACGGCTGTGGAGGCCAAGTCAGTGGAATTTTTTAAGGCGGAGATAGATGGATTCTTGAATCGTTTGGGTGTCAGGGGTTATGGGGAGAAGGCAGAAGAATGGAATTGAGAGGGGGAGATAGATCAGCCATGATTGAATGGTAGAATCGACTTGATGGACCAAATGGCCTAATTCTGCTCCTATCACTTATGACCTTATACCCTTATAACTATCCGCAGCTAAACCCCCCCCCCCCCCCCACTCCCCGCACCTGTCCCATCTCCCTGTTAGTCTCTAAACCTGGGACTAGTGATAAATATCAGATGCCTTTCATGAGCTGCCTTCAGTCACTGAGATAAGCTGGTGTAATGCATTACCACCATCCAGTGGGCTACCGAAGGCAGATCACTCACAGTGCTCCAAGGCAACCAGATGAATCATCGAAGGATTAGAGGAGAGGGGGGAAAAGATAACTTCCTTTAGTTGGTGTTGCTGTGTGTAAGGACAGAATAGACAGTTTAGTTTATTTATATTTATTTAGTTTATAGTTTAGTTTGGTTTAATTTTAATTTAGTTTGTTTAATTTAATTTAATTTAGTTAGGTTTAGTTTAATTCAATTTAATTTAATTTAGTTTAGTTTAGTTTAATTTATTATTGTCACAGGTACTGAGGTACAGTGGAAAGCTTTTGTTTGTGGGCTAGCCAGTCAAAGAGGAAACTATACTTGAATACAATCAACAACAGTGAACAGATAATGGATAAAAGGTGTAAAAGTATAACTTTGAAGTTGATACTTCCATGTTCAGCTTGCCTGTGATATTTTCAAGAGAGAGTTAGATTTAGTTCTTCGGGTTAACAGAATCAAGGGATACGGGGAGAAAGCAGGAAAGCTGATTTTGGACGATCAGCCACGATCATATTGAATGGTTCAATGATTCGGCTCGAAGGGCCGAATGGCCTACTCCTGCACCTATTTTCTATGTTTCTATGTTTCACAAACAGGAGCACTTGGGTCTTTTCCCCAGGGGAATCAAGAACTAATCGGCATAAGTTTAAGGTGATAGGGGAAACATTTAATAGGAACCTGAGGGACAACTTTTTTTCACACACTGGGAGTGAGTCTAGAGTACGAGCTGCCAAGGCGGGTACATAAACAATATTTATATGTTTATTATAGTCACATGTACCGAGGTACAATTGAAAGCTTTTTGTTGCGTGCTATCCAGTCAGCGAAATGACTGTAGATGATTACAATCAAGCCGTCCACAGTGTACAGATACAGGATAAAGGGAATAACATATAGAAGACACCATAACAGGTACATGGATAGGAAACGTTTAAAGGATATGGGCCAAACGCAGGCAAATGGGACTAACTTGGATGGGGCATCTTGGTCAGCATGGATGAATTCGGCCAAAGGGTCAAGATAGGGTCAAGGGTCAATCTATTCTTCTAGACAGACACAAGTGCTGGAGTAACTCAGCGGGTCAGGCGGTATCTCTGGGGAAAAGGAAGAGGTGACGTTTTGGGTCGGAACCCTTCTTCAGACTGACATTGGGGGGGAATTGATGTGTTTCCGTGACGTATAACTCCATAACTACAGCACACATGTCCGTTGCTCAGAGTTAAGGTAAAAGGGCATGGCGGCCTCACGTTTCCCCTCTGTGTGTTCCGTCAGTGAAAAGCGAGATGAGGGCGAGGGGCATCGGGGGCAGCCCGTGGACAAGGGCGATGGCAAGGGCAGAGGGCACAAGAGGTCCAAGCGCCCACGGACCATCCTCACTACCCAGCAGCGACGGGCCTTCAAGGCTTCCTTCGAGGTGTCATCCAAACCCTGCAGGAAGGAAGGAACCGGGGGAGGAGGATGGGGGGGGGGGCACTGAGGAACATCCCAGCGGATAAACTAAACTAAACTAAATTAAATTAAAATTAAATTAAACCTAACCAATTAAACTAAACTAAACTAAACTAAACCAAACTAAATTAAAGTTGGAC
This sequence comes from Malacoraja senta, assembly GCA_038087875.1. NCBI lineage: Eukaryota > Metazoa > Chordata > Chondrichthyes > Rajiformes > Rajidae > Malacoraja > Malacoraja senta. Next base: position 16,209 of record JAXLNO010000677.1, read on the forward strand.
ATATATCACTGCGTCTTGACTCAACTCAAGAGGAGTCGAGTATAGGAGCAGTTGTACAGGGCTCTAGTGAGACCACACCTGTATTGGGTGCAGTTTTGGTCTCCAGATTTGAGGAAGGACATTCTTGCTATTGAGGGAGTGCAGCGTAGGTTTACAAGGTTAATTCCCGGGATGGCGGGACTGTCACATGCTGAGAGAATGGAGCGGCTGGGAATGTATACTCTGGAATTTAGAATGATGAGAGGGGATCTTATTGAAACATATAAAGATTATTAAGGGTCTGGACACGGTAGAGGCAGGAAACATGTTCCTGTGGAATTCTCTGCCTCAGAGGGCGGTTGAGGCTGGTTCTCTGGATACTTTCAAGAGAGAGAGCTAGATTAGGGCTCTTAAAGATAGCGGAGTCAGTGGATATGGGGAGAAGGCAGGAACGAGGCACTGATTGGGATGATCAGCCATGATCACATTGAATGACGGTGCTGGCTCGAAGGCCGAATGGCCTACTCCTACACCTATTATATTGTCTATTATCTATCTCTCCCTCCTAACCCCATCCTCCTGCCTTTCCCCCAGAACCTCTGACACCCGTACTAATCAAGAATCTATCTATTTCTGCCTTAAAAATATCCACTGATTTGGCCTACACAGCCGTCTGTGCAAGGAATTCCACAGATTCACCACCTCTGGTCGTGGACAGCACCTCCTGCGAGTGTGGGGGATCCAACGCAGACAGTGGAGCACATAGTCACCAGTTGCCCCAAACACCGGTGACGAGGTCTGATTGACCTGGACGATGACACGTTGGCCTGGGCTCGCCTCAATGGAGCTGCAGGTCTAAAAGACACACGACAGAAGAGAAACCACCCTTTGACTAAAAGAATTCCTCCTCATCTCCTTCCTAAAAGAATGTCCTTTAATTCTGAGGCTATGACCTTTAGTCCTAGACTCACCCATTAGTGGAAACATCCTCAATCCAAGTCTATCCATCCACTCTATCCAAGGCCTTGCACTATTTCTGTACGTTTCAGTGAGGTCCCCCGCTAAACTCCAGTGAGTACAGGCTCAGTGCTGATCAAAACGCTCATCATAGGTTAACCTACTCATTACTGGGATCATTGGTGTAAACCTCCTCTGGACCCTCTCCCAGAGCCAACACATTGTCCCGTTTGTTGGTTTTTATTTGGCTTTGGTTTGATGGTGGTCTTCTAAAGCAGGTGGGATACTCGTATGTGATCAGAGAGAGGTTAATGATGTCCTTGATAACCAGCTGGTTTAATTTAGTTTAGTTTAGTTTAGAGATACAGCGCGGAAACGGGCCCTTCGGCCCACCGGGTCCGCGCCGACCAGCGATCCCCACACATTAACACTATCCTACACCCACTAGGGACAATTTTTACATTTACCAAGCCAATTAACCTACAAACCTGTACGTTTTGGAGTGTGGGAGGAAACCGAAGATCTTGGAGAAAACCCACACAGGTCACGGGGAGAACGTACAAACTCCGTACAGGCAGCACCCGTAGTCGGGATCGAACCCAGGTCTCCGGTGCTGGATTCGCTGTAAGGCAGCAATTCTACCGCTGCGCCACCATGAACGCCCAGTCCGGACAGGTTTCCGAGGACTGGTGTGAAAGAGCGATGCTCACTATCAGTGCTGTTGTTTTGTTTCAGGTCAGGGAGACTCTGGCAGCAGATACAGGACTCACGGTACGGGTTGTACAAGTTTGGTTTCAAAACCAAAGAGCCAAGGTGAGGGCCTTTTATCACGACTTGCTTTTATCCTGCCTCACTCAATCTTTTGTGCATTGCCTCGTGGCATCTTCACTACCCATCCCTTTGTGCCAGGATAATCTTCCTCCAGTGAGAGGTGTTGAAGTGAAAGTCTAATGGGCCTGTCCCACTTAGGCGATTTTTTAGGCAACTACAGGCGACTAGTTTGTCGCCACATGTTCGCCAGTGGTCGCTGGGAGTAATCGCCTCAGTCGCGCAAAAAGTCGTGGCGTCTTTCTGGTTGCCGCTAAATTTTCAACATGTTGAAAATTTTTCAGCGACAGTGGTTTTGACGCCAATGAGCGTAGCTTGACTTCTCCTGACGTAGGTGCTGTCGTAGGTTGTCGCCAGGATGTCGTAGGTTGTCTCCGGTTTTTCGTCGACCTGCTACGACTATGACAGTCGCCGGCAGTTGCCTAAAAAAATCGCCAAGTGGGACAGGCCCATAATACTCCACTAATCCCCCCACCTCTGAACATTACGGATTCATATCCCACTCCATAACCTTCAGAGGTGGGTTACTAGCACTATCCTACACACTAGGGACAGTTTATAACTGTTACCAAAGCTAATTAACCTACAAACCTGTACGTCTCTGGAGTGCGGGAGGAAACCAGAGCGCCCGATGAAAACTCACGCGGTCACAGGGAGAATGTACGTACAAACTCTATACAGACAGCACCTGTAGTTGGGATCGAACCCGGGTCTCTGGCGCTGTGAGGCAGCAGCTCTACCACTGCGCCACTTTGCTGCCCTTAATCCAATCATTGAAGCAATACCAAGTAAAGCCCATGTCCCACTTAGGAGACCTAAACAGCAACCTCTGGTGACCTTGCCCGCCACCCAAAAAAATCAAGGTTGAGGTGACCTGCAACCTCCTACCACCTCCCACGCATATGTTGAAAACCTTCCTCGACTATGAAGAAAACCGGCTTCGACTAGACCTGCGACTAAAAAATGATCGATTTTTAAACGGCAACCTATTTTTAGTCGAGGCCGGTTTTAATCATGATGAAAAAATTGCAGCAACCTTGATGAAGCCTCGATCATGCGGACACCACTTTCAACCATTAGGGAGAGTGACCAAAACCTCCGGTGACCTCATGGAAACCTTGCGTGGCAGGCCAGGTCACCAGAGGTTGCTGTTTGGGTCTCCTAAGTGGGACAGGGGCTTAATAATAGTACTCGATCAGACATGTCTGTCAGGTGAGGCAACAATGTAAAAAATTTCAAGAATTATAATAGTGGAGATATAGACACAAGGTGTCTATCTTATGTCTATATGAGAGTTGCAGATGTGTCTATCTTTGGTATAAACCAGCATCTGCAGTTCCTACCTACACATAGTTGATAGCATGTAGTTTAGTTGGTGTTTATAGTGTTCAAGAGCCTTGTTGTGTATTTGGATGCTTGGAACAGACTTTAATAAGGCTCGGACACGGGAGTAAACTAACAAGTTTCTTTATTCCAGGACGCCACCTTGAGACTCCCCCGCGCATGCGTACTTGCACAAGACATCACAAGACATCACATATACTAATTACATATGCTAATTATCACATACCTAACACTCCTCCCCCTTTAACTTGGAGGCAGGTAACACAATTTCTATTACATACCTAACAAGGCTAATGCTTGATGGTTGTCTAGTCTGAACAATCCCCTTCTGATGAAATTAATTCTGAGCTGAAAACCTGTAAAGGGCCGGAGTTACGAACTCTGGATTCCTGCACAGAAGCTCAGTTTCAACCTTAAAAGTTGTTCCTCGAATTCTGCTTGACACTTGCAGATGAAGAAGCTTGCACGAAGGCAGCAGCAGCAGCAGAATCAGGATCAGGAGCATCTGAACTACCAGCGCGGGGGCTCCAGACGCCATGTCAACCGAGTGCCGAGACACGGCGACCAGGACAGCGAAGGTGAGCAAGCTTCATTTGGAGTGCGGGAGGAAACCAGAGCACCCCTAATTTGGTCCCCTAATTTGAGGAAGGACATTCTTGCTATTGAGGGAGTGCAGCGTAGGTTTACAAGGTTAATTCCCGG
>JAXLNO010000678.1:0-14888 GCA_038087875.1 Malacoraja senta
CCGGCAAAGTCGCCACAAATCCGGCAAGGTAGCCATAGTTCCGGCAAGGTCGCCATTAAATCCGTTAAGTTCGCCAAAAATCCGGGAAGGTCGCCATATTTCCGGGAAGGTCGTAACAAATCCGGCAATGTCGCCATATTTCCGGCAAGGTCGCCATATTTCCGGCAAGGTCGCCATAAATCCGACAAGGTCGCCACAAATCCGGCAAGGTGGCGAGAAATCCGGCAAGGTCGCCACATTTCAATCAAGGTAGCCATAAATTCGGCAAGGTCGCCACAAATCCAGCAAGTTCGCAACATTCCCGCAAGGGCGCCATAAATCCGGCAACGTCGCCATAAATCCGGCAAGGTCGTCACAAATCCGACAAGGTCGCCATAAATCCGGCAAGGTCGCCATATTTCCGGCAAGGACGCAATAAATCCGGCAAGGTCGCCACAAATCCGGCAAGTTCGCCACATTTCAGGCAAGGTCGCCGCATTTCCGGCAACGTCGCCATGAATCCGGCAAGGTCGTCACAAATCCGACAAGGTCGCCATAAATCCGGCAAGGTCGCCACATTTCCGGCAAGGGCGCCATAAATCCGGCAAGGTCGCCGCAAATCCGGCAAGGTCGCCACATTTCCGGCAAGGTCGCCATATTTCCGGCAAGGTCGCCACAAATCCGGCAAGGTCGCCATATTTCCGGCAATGTCGCCATAAATCCAGCAAGGTCGCCACAAATCCGGCAAGGTGGCGACAAATCCGGCAAGGTGGCGACAAATCAGGCAAGGTCGCCACATTTCAATCAAGGTAGCCATAAATCCGGCAAGGTCGCCATAAATCAGGCAAAGTCGGCACAAATGCGGCAAGGTCGGCATATTTCTGGCAAGGTCGCCATAAACCCGGCAAGGTCGCCACGAATGCGGCAAGGTCGCCATATACCCGGCAAGGTCGCCATAAATCCGGCAAGGTCGCCACAAATCCGGCAAGGTCGCAACATTTCCGGCAAGGTCGCAAGAAATCGGCCAAGGTCGTCACAAATCCGACAAGGTCGCCATATTTCCGGCAAGGTCGCCATGAATCCGGCAAAGTCGCCACAAATCCGGCAAGGTAGCCATATTTCCGGCAAGGTCGCCATAAATCCGTCAAGTTCGCCAAAAATACGGCAAGGTCGCCACATCCCCGGCAAGGTCGCCGTAAATCCGGCAAGGTCGCCACAAATCCATCAAGGTCGCCACATTTCAGGCAAGGTCGCCGCATTTCCGGCAACGTCGCCATAAATCCGGCAAGGTCGTCGCAAAGTCGGCACAAATGCGGCAAGGTCGGCATATTTCTGGCAAGGTCGCCATAAACCCGGGAAGGTCGCCACGAATGCGGCAAGGTCGCCATATTCCCGGCAAGGTCGCCATAAATCCGGCAAGGTCGCCACAAATCCGGCAAGGTCGCAACATTTCCGGCAAGGTCGCAACAAATCGGCCAAGGTCGTCACAAATCCGACAAGGTCGCCATATTTCCGGCAAGGTCGCCATGAATCCGGCAAAGTCGCCACAAATCCGGCAAGGTAGCCATATTTCCGGCAAGGTCGCCATAAATCCGTTAAGTTCGCCAAAAATCCGGGAAGGTCGCCATATTTCCGGGAAAGTCGTAACAAATCCGGCAATGTCGCCATATTTCCGGCAAGGTCGCCATATTTCCGGCAAGGTCGCCATAAATCCGACAAGGTCGCCACAAATCCGGCAAGGTGGCGAGAAATCCGGCAAGGTCGCCACATTTCAATCAAGGTAGCCATAAATTCGGCAAGGTCGCCACAAATCCAGCAAGTTCGCAACATTCCCGCAAGGGCGCCATAAATCCGGCAACGTCGCCATAAATCCGGCAAGGTCGTCACAAATCCGACAAGGTCGCCATAAATCCGGCAAGGTCGCCATATTTCCGGCAAGGACGCAATAAATCCGGCAAGGTCGCCACAAATCCGGCAAGTTCGCCACATTTCAGGCAAGGTCGCCGCATTTCCGGCAACGTCGCCATGAATCCGGCAAGGTCGTCACAAATCCGACAAGGTCGCCATAAATCCGGCAAGGTCGCCACATTTCCGGCAAGGGCGCCATAAATCCGGCAAGGTCGCCACAAATCCGGCAAGGTCGCCACATTTCCGGCAAGGTCGCCATATTTCCGGCAAGGTCGCCACAAATCCGGCAAGGTCGCCATATTTCCGGCAAGGTCGCCATAAATCCAGCAAGGTCGCCACAAATCCGGCAAGGTGGCGACAAATCCGGCAAGGTGGCGACAAATCAGGCAAGGTCGCCACATTTCAATCAAGGTAGCCATAAATCCGGCAAGGTCGCCATAAATCAGGCAAAGTCGGCACAAATGCGGCAAGGTCGGCATATTTCTGGCAAGGTCGCCATAAACCCGGCAAGGTCGCCACGAATGCGGCAAGGTCGCCATATTCCCGGCAAGGTCGCCATAAATCCGGCAAGGTCGCCACAAATCCGGCAAGGTCGCAACATTTCCGGCAAGGTCGCAACAAATCGGCCAAGGTCGTCACAAATCCGACAAGGTCGCCATATTTCCGGCAAGGTCGCCATGAATCCGGCAAAGTCGCCACAAATCCGGCATGGTAGCCATATTTCCGGCAATGTCGCCATAAAACCGTCAAGTTCGCCAAAAATCCGGGAAGGTCGCCATATTTCCGGGAAGGTCGCCACAAATCCGGCAATGTCGCCATATTTCCGGCAAGGTCGCCATATTTCCGGCAAGGTCGCCATATATCCTACAAGGTCGCCACAAATCCGGCAAGGTGGCGACAAATCCGGCAAGGTCGCCACATTTCAATCAAGGTAGCCATAAATTCGGCAAGGTCGCCACAAATCCAGCAAGGTCGCAACATTCCCGCAAGGTCGCCATAAATCCGGCAAGGTCGCCACAAATCCGTCAAGTTCCCCACATTTCAGGCAAGGTCGCCGCTTTTCCGGCAACGTCGCCATAAATCCGGCAAGGTCGTCAGAAATCCGACAAGGTCGCCATAAATCCGGCAAGGTCGCCATATTTCCGGCAAGGACGCAATAAATCCGGCAAGGTCGCCACAAATCCGGCAAGGTCGCCACATTTCCGGCAAGGTCGCCATATTTCCGGCAAGGTCGCCATAAATCCGGCAAGGTCGCCATATTTCCGGCAAGGACGCAATAAATCCGACAAGGTCGCCACAAATCCGGCAAGGTCGCCACATTTCCGGCAAGGTCGCTATATTTCCGGCAAGGTCGCCACAAATCCGGCAAGGTCGCCATATTTCCGGCAAGGTCGCCACAAATCCGGCAAGGTGGCGACAAATCCGGCAAGGTCGCCACATTTCAATCAAGGTAGCCATGAATTCGGAAAGGTCGCCACAAATCCAGCAAGGTCGCAACATTCCGGCAAGGTCGCCATAAATCCGGCATCGTCGCCATACATCCGGCAAGGTCACCACATTTCCGGCAAGGTCGCCATGAATCCGGCAAGGTCGCCACAAATCCCACAAGGTCTCCATAAATCCGGCAAGGTCGCCACAAATCCGGCAAGGTGGCGACAAATCCGGCAAGGTCGCCACATTTCAATCAAGGTAGCCATAAATTCGGCAAGGTCGCCACAAATCCAGCATGGTCGCAACATTCCCGCAAGGTCGCCATAAATCCGGCAAGGTCGCCACAAATCCGTCAAGTTCCCCACATTTCAGGCAAGGTCGCTGCATTTCCGGCAACGTCGCCATAAATCCGGCAAGGTCGTCATAAATCCAACAAGGTCGCCATATTTCCGGCAAGGACGCCATAAATCCGGCAAGGTCGCCACAAATCCGGCAAGGTCGCCACATTTCCGGCAAGGTCGCCATATTTCCGGCAAGGTCGCCACAAATCCGGCAAGGTCGCCATATTTCCTGCAAGGTCGCCATAAATCCGGCAAGGTCGCCACAAATCCGGCAAGGTGGCGACAAATCCGGCAAGGTCGCCACATTTCAATCAAGGTAGCCATAAATTCGGAAAGGTCGCCACAAATCCAGCAAGGTCGCAACATTCCGGCAAGGTCGCCATAAATCCGGCATCGTCGCCATAAATCCGGCAAGGTCACCACATTTCCGGCAAGGTCGCCATGAATCCGGCAAGGTCGCCACAAGTCCGGCTAGGTCGCCACATTGCCGGCAATGTCGCCATAAATCCGGCAAGGTCGCCACAAATCCCACAAGGTCTCCATAAATCCGGCAAGGTCGCCACAAATCCGGCAAGGTCACCACCTTTGCGGCAAGGTCGCCATAAATCCTGCAAGGTCGCCACAAATACGGCAAGGTCGCCACATCCCCGGCAAGGTCGCCATAAATCCGGCAAGGTCGCCACAAATCCGGCAAGGTCGCCATATTTCCGGCAAGGTCACCATAAATCCGGCAAGGTCGCCACAAATCCGGCAAGGTGGCGTCAAATCCGGCAAGGTCGCCACATTTCAAACAAGGTAGCCATAAATTCGGCAAGGTCGCGTCAAATCCGGCAAGGTCGCCATATTTCCGGCAAGGACGCAATAAATCCGGCAAGGTCGCCACAAATCCGGCAAGGTCGCCACATTTCCGGCAAGGTCGCTATATTTCCGGCAAGGTCGCCACAAATCCGGCAAGGTCGCCATATTTCCGGCAAGGTCGCCACAAATCCGGCAAGGTGGCGACAAATCCGGCAAGGTCGCCACATTTCAATCAAGGTAGCCATGAATTCGGAAAGGTCGCCACAAATCCAGCAAGGTCGCAACATTCCGGCAAGGTCGCCATAAATCCGGCATCGTCGCCATACATCCGGCAAGGTCACCACATTTCCGGCAAGGTCGCCATGAATCCGGCAAGGTCGCCACAAATCCCACAAGGTCTCCATAAATCCGGCAAGGTCGCCACAAATCCGGCAAGGTGGCGACAAATCCGGCAAGGTCGCCACATTTCAATCAAGGTAGCCATAAATTCGGCAAGGTCGCCACAAATCCAGCATGGTCGCAACATTCCCGCAAGGTCGCCATAAATCCGGCAAGGTCGCCACAAATCCGTCAAGTTCCCCACATTTCAGGCAAGGTCGCCGCATTTCCGGCAACGTCGCCATAAATCCGGCAAGGTCGTCATAAATCCAACAAGGTCGCCATATTTCCGGCAAGGACGCCATAAATCCGGCAAGGTCGCCACAAATCCGGCAAGGCCGCCATATTTCCGGCAAGGACGCAATAAATCCGGCAAGGTCCCCACAAATCCGGCAAGGTCGCCACATTTCCGGCAAGGTCGCCATATTTCCGGCAAGGTCGCCATAAATCCGGAAAGGTCGCCATATTTTCGGCAAGGACGCAATAAATCCGGCAAGGTCGCCACAAATCCGGCAAGGCCGCCACATTTCCGGCAAGGTCGTCATATTTCCGGCAAGGTCGCCACAAATCCGGCAAGGTCGCCATATTTCCGGCAAGGTCGCCATAAATCCGGCAAGGTCGCCACAAATCCGGCAAGGTGGCGTCAAATCCGGCAAGGTCGCCACATTTCAAACAAGGTAGCCATAAATTCGGCAAGGTCGCGTCAAATCCAGCAAGGTCGCAACATTCCGGCAAGGTCGCCATAAATCCGGCATCGTCGCCATAAATCCCGCAAGGTCACCACATTTCCGGCAAGGTCGCCATGAATCCGGCAAGGTCGCCACAAGTCCGGCTAGGTCGCCACATTGCCGGCAAGGTCGCCATAAATCCGGCAAGGTCGCCACAAATCCCACAAGGTAGCCATAAATTCGGCAAGGTCGCCACAAATCCGGCAAGGTGGCGACAAATCCGGCAAGGGCGCCATAAACCCGGCAAGGTCGCCACAAATCCGCCAAGTTCCCCACATTTCAGGCAAGGTCGCCGCATTTCCGGCAACGTCGTCATAAATCCAACAAGGTCGCCATAAATCCTGCAAGGTCGCCATATTTCCGGCAAGGACGCCATAAATTCGGCAAGGTCGCCACAAATCCGGCAAGGTCGCCACATTTCCGGCAAGGTCGCCATATTTCCGGCAAGGTCGCCACAAATCCGGCAAGGTCGCCATATTTCCTGGAAGGTCGCCATAAATCGGGCAAGGTCGCCACAAATCCGGCAAGGTGGCGACAAATCCGGCAAGGTCGCCACATTTCAATCAAGGTAGGCATAAATTCGGAAAGGTCGCCACAAATCCAGCAAGGTCGCAACATTCCAGCAAGGTCGCCATAAATCCGGCATCGTCGCCATAAATCCGGCAAGGTCACCACATTTCCGGCAAGGTCGCCATGAATCCGGCAAGGTCGCCACAAGTCCGGCTAGGTCGCCACATTGCCGGCAAGGTCGCCATAAATCCGGCAAGGTCGCATCAAATCCCACAAGGTCTCCATAAATCCGGCAAGGTCGCCACAAATCCGGCAAGGTCACCACCTTTGCGGCAAGGTCGCCATAAATCCTGCAAGGTCGCCACAAATACGGCAAGGTCGCCATAAATCCGGCAAGGTCGCCACTAATCCGGCAAGGTCGCCAGATTTCCGGCCAGGTCACCATAAATCCGGCAAGGTCGCCACAAATCCGGCAAGGTGGCGTCAAATCCGGCAAGGTCGCCACATTTCCATAAATTCGGCAAGGTCGCGTCAAATCCGGCAAGGTCGCCACATTTCCGGGAAGGTCGCCATAGATCAGGCAAGGTCGCCACAAATCCAGCAAGGTCGCAACATTCCGGCAAGGTCGCCATAAATCCGGCATCGTCGCCACAAATCCGGCAAGGTCACCACATTTCCGGCAAGGTCGCCATGAATCCGGCAAGGTCGCCACAAATCCGGCAAGGTAGCCATATTTCCGGCAAGATCGCCATAAATCCGGCAAGGTCGCCACAAATCCGGGAAGGTCGCCACATTTGCGGCAACGTTGCCATAAATCCTGCAAGGTCGCCACAAATACGGCAAGGTCGCCACATCCCCGGCAAGGTCGCCATAAATCCGGCAAGGTCGCCACAAATCCGTCAAGGTCGCCACATTTCAGGGAAGGTCGCCGCATTTCCGGCAACGTCGCCATAAATCCGGCTAGGTGGTCACAAATACGACAAGGTCGCCATAAATCCGGCAAGGTCGCCACATTTCCGGCAAGGACGTCATAAATCCGGCAAGGTCGCCACAAATCCGGCAAGGTCGCCACATTTCCGGCAAGGACGCCATAAATTCCGCAAGGTCGCCACAAATACGGCAAGGTCGCCACATCCCCGGCAAGGTCGCCATAATTCCGGCAAGGTCGCCACAAATCCGTCAAGTTCGCCACATTTCAGGCAAGGTCGCCGCATTTCCGGCAACGTCGCCATTAATCCGGCAAGGTCGTCACAAATCCCACATGGTCGCCATAAATCCGGCAAGCTCGCCACATTTCCGGCAAGGGCGCCATAAATCCGGCAAGGTCGCCACAAATCCGGCAAGGTCGCCACAAATCCGGCAAGGTCGCCATATTTGCGGCAAGGTCGCCATAAATCCGGCAAGGTCGCCACAAATCCGGCAAGGTGGCGACAAATCCGGCAAGGTGGCGACAAATCCGGCAAGGTCGCCACATTTCAATCAAGGTAGCCATAAATTCGGCAAGGTCGCCACAAATCCAGCAAGGTAGCAACATTCCGGCAAGGTCGCCATAAATCCGGCATCGTCGCCATAAATCCGGCAAGGTCACCACATTTCCGGCAATGTCGCCATGAATCCGGCAAGGTCGCCCCAAGTCCGGCTAGGTCGCTATTTTGCCGGCAAGGTCGCCATAAATCCGGCAAGGTCGCCATAAATCAGGCAAAGTTGGCACAAATGCGGCAAGGTCGGCATATTTCTGGCAAGGTCGCCATAAACCCGGCAAGGTCGCCACGAATGCGGCAAGGTCGCCATATTCCCGGCAAGGTCGCCATAAATCCGGCAAGGTCGCCACAAATCCGGCAAGGGCGCAACATTTCCGGCAAGGTCGCAACAAATCGGCCAAGGTCGTCACAAATCCGACAAGGTCGCCATATTTCCGGCAAGGTCGCCATGAATCCGGCAAAGTCGTCACAAATCCGGCAAGGTAGCCATATTTCCGGCATGGTCGCCATAAATCCGTAAAGTTCGCCAAAAATCCGGCAAGGTCGCCATATTTCCGGCAAGGTCGCCATAAATCCGGCAAGGTCGCCACAAATCCGGCAAGGTGGCGACAAATCCGGCAAGGTCGCCACATTTCAATCAAGGTAGCCATAAATTCGGCAAGGACGCCACAAATCCAGCAAGGTCGCAACATTCCCGCAAGGTCGCCATAAATCCGGCAAGGTCGCCACAAATCCGTCAAGTTCCCCACATTTCAGGCAACGTCGCCGCATTTCCGGCAACGTCGCCATAAATCCGGCAAGGTCGCCATATTCCCGGCAAGGTCGCCACAAATCCGGCAAGGTCGCCATATTTCCGGCAAGGTCGCCATAAATCCGGCAAGGTCGCCACAAATCCGGCAAGGTGGCGACAAATCCGGCAAGGTCGCCACATTTCAATCAAGGTAGCCATAAATTCGGAAAGGTCGCCACAAATCCAGCAAGGTCGCAACATTCCGGCAAGGTCGCCATAAATCCGGCATCGTCGCCATAAATCCGGCAAGGTCACCACATTTCCGGCAAGGTCGCCATGAATCCGGCAAGGTCGCCACAAGTCCGGCTAGGTCGCCACATTGCCGGCAAGGTCGCCATAAATCCGGCAAGGTCGCCACAAATCCCACAAGGTAGCCATAAATTCGGCAAGGTCGCCACAAATCCGGCAAGGTGGCGACAAATCCGGCAAGGGCGCCATAAACCCGGCAAGGTCGCCACAAATCCGCCAAGTTCCCCACATTTCAGGCAAGGTCGCCGCATTTCCGGCAACGTCGTCATAAATCCAACAAGGTCGCCATAAATCCTGCAAGGTCGCCATATTTCCGGCAAGGACGCCATAAATTCGGCAAGGTCGCCACAAATCCGGCAAGGTCGCCACATTTCCGGCAAGGTCGCCATATTTCCGGCAAGGTCGCCACAAATCCGGCAAGGTCGCCATATTTCCTGGAAGGTCGCCATAAATCGGGCAAGGTCGCCACAAATCCGGCAAGGTGGCGACAAATCCGGCAAGGTCGCCACATTTCAATCAAGGTAGGCATAAATTCGGAAAGGTCGCCACAAATCCAGCAAGGTCGCAACATTCCAGCAAGGTCGCCATAAATCCGGCATCGTCGCCATAAATCCGGCAAGGTCACCACATTTCCGGCAAGGTCGCCATGAATCCGGCAAGGTCGCCACAAGTCCGGCTAGGTCGCCACATTGCCGGCAAGGTCGCCATAAATCCGGCAAGGTCGCATCAAATCCCACAAGGTCTCCATAAATCCGGCAAGGTCGCCACAAATCCGGCAAGGTCACCACCTTTGCGGCAAGGTCGCCATAAATCCTGCAAGGTCGCCACAAATACGGCAAGGTCGCCATAAATCCGGCAAGGTCGCCACTAATCCGGCAAGGTCGCCAGATTTCCGGCCAGGTCACCATAAATCCGGCAAGGTCGCCACAAATCCGGCAAGGTGGCGTCAAATCCGGCAAGGTCGCCACATTTCCATAAATTCGGCAAGGTCGCGTCAAATCCGGCAAGGTCGCCACATTTCCGGGAAGGTCGCCATAGATCAGGCAAGGTCGCCACAAATCCAGCAAGGTCGCAACATTCCGGCAAGGTCGCCATAAATCCGGCATCGTCGCCACAAATCCGGCAAGGTCACCACATTTCCGGCAAGGTCGCCATGAATCCGGCAAGGTCGCCACAAATCCGGCAAGGTAGCCATATTTCCGGCAAGATCGCCATAAATCCGGCAAGGTCGCCACAAATCCGGGAAGGTCGCCACATTTGCGGCAACGTTGCCATAAATCCTGCAAGGTCGCCACAAATACGGCAAGGTCGCCACATCCCCGGCAAGGTCGCCATAAATCCGGCAAGGTCGCCACAAATCCGTCAAGGTCGCCACATTTCAGGGAAGGTCGCCGCATTTCCGGCAACGTCGCCATAAATCCGGCTAGGTGGTCACAAATACGACAAGGTCGCCATAAATCCGGCAAGGTCGCCACATTTCCGGCAAGGACGTCATAAATCCGGCAAGGTCGCCACAAATCCGGCAAGGTCGCCACATTTCCGGCAAGGACGCCATAAATTCCGCAAGGTCGCCACAAATACGGCAAGGTCGCCACATCCCCGGCAAGGTCGCCATAATTCCGGCAAGGTCGCCACAAATCCGTCAAGTTCGCCACATTTCAGGCAAGGTCGCCGCATTTCCGGCAACGTCGCCATTAATCCGGCAAGGTCGTCACAAATCCCACATGGTCGCCATAAATCCGGCAAGCTCGCCACATTTCCGGCAAGGGCGCCATAAATCCGGCAAGGTCGCCACAAATCCGGCAAGGTCGCCACAAATCCGGCAAGGTCGCCATATTTGCGGCAAGGTCGCCATAAATCCGGCAAGGTCGCCACAAATCCGGCAAGGTGGCGACAAATCCGGCAAGGTGGCGACAAATCCGGCAAGGTCGCCACATTTCAATCAAGGTAGCCATAAATTCGGCAAGGTCGCCACAAATCCAGCAAGGTAGCAACATTCCGGCAAGGTCGCCATAAATCCGGCATCGTCGCCATAAATCCGGCAAGGTCACCACATTTCCGGCAATGTCGCCATGAATCCGGCAAGGTCGCCCCAAGTCCGGCTAGGTCGCTATTTTGCCGGCAAGGTCGCCATAAATCCGGCAAGGTCGCCATAAATCAGGCAAAGTTGGCACAAATGCGGCAAGGTCGGCATATTTCTGGCAAGGTCGCCATAAACCCGGCAAGGTCGCCACGAATGCGGCAAGGTCGCCATATTCCCGGCAAGGTCGCCATAAATCCGGCAAGGTCGCCACAAATCCGGCAAGGGCGCAACATTTCCGGCAAGGTCGCAACAAATCGGCCAAGGTCGTCACAAATCCGACAAGGTCGCCATATTTCCGGCAAGGTCGCCATGAATCCGGCAAAGTCGTCACAAATCCGGCAAGGTAGCCATATTTCCGGCATGGTCGCCATAAATCCGTAAAGTTCGCCAAAAATCCGGCAAGGTCGCCATATTTCCGGCAAGGTCGCCATAAATCCGGCAAGGTCGCCACAAATCCGGCAAGGTGGCGACAAATCCGGCAAGGTCGCCACATTTCAATCAAGGTAGCCATAAATTCGGCAAGGACGCCACAAATCCAGCAAGGTCGCAACATTCCCGCAAGGTCGCCATAAATCCGGCAAGGTCGCCACAAATCCGTCAAGTTCCCCACATTTCAGGCAACGTCGCCGCATTTCCGGCAACGTCGCCATAAATCCGGCAAGGTCGCCATATTCCCGGCAAGGTCGCCACAAATCCGGCAAGGTCGCCATATTTCCGGCAAGGTCGCCATAAATCCGGCAAGGTCGCCACAAATCCGGCAAGGTGGCGACAAATCCGGCAAGGTCGCCACATTTCAATCAAGGTAGCCATAAATTCGGAAAGGTCGCCACAAATCCAGCAAGGTCGCAACATTCCGGCAAGGTCGCCATAAATCCGGCATCGTCGCCATAAATCCGGCAAGGTCACCACATTTCCGGCAAGGTCGCCATGAATCCGGCAAGGTCGCCACAAGTCCAGCTAGGTCGCCACATTGCCGACAAAGTCGCCATAAATCCGGCAAGGTCGCCACAAATCCCACAAGGTCTCCATAAATCCGGCAAGGTCGCCACAAATCCGGCAAGGTCACCACATTTGCGGCAAGGTCGCCATAAATCCTGCAAGGTCGCCACAAATACGGCAAGGTCGCCACATCCCCGGCAAGGTCGCCATAAATCCGGCAAGGTCGCCATAAATCCGTCAAGGTCGCCACATTTCAGGCAAGGTCGCCGCATTTCCGGCAACGTCGCCATAAATCCGGCAAGGTCGTCTCAAATCCGACAAGGTCGCCATAAACCCGGCAAGGTCGCCACATTTCCGGCAATGACGCCAAAAATCCGGCAAGGTCGCCACAAATCCGGCAATGTCGCCACATTTCCGGCAAGGTCGCCACAAATCCGGGAATGTCGCCATATTACC
This sequence comes from Malacoraja senta, assembly GCA_038087875.1. Classification (NCBI taxonomy): domain Eukaryota; kingdom Metazoa; phylum Chordata; class Chondrichthyes; order Rajiformes; family Rajidae; genus Malacoraja; species Malacoraja senta. Next base: position 12,072 of record JAXLNO010000678.1, read on the forward strand.
GGCAAGGTCGCCATAAATCCTGTAAGATCGCCACAAATCCGGCAAGGTGGCGACAAATCCGGCAAGGTCGCCACATTTCAATCAAGGTGTGCATAAATTCGGCAAGGTCGTCACAAATCCAGCAAGGTCGCAACATTCCGGCAAGGTCGCCATAAATCCGGCATCCTCGCCACAAATCCGGCAAGGTCACCACATTTCCGGCAAGGTCGCCATGAATCCGGCAGCGTCGCCACAAGTCCGGCTAGGTCGCCACATTGCCGGCAAGGTCGCCATAAATCCGGCAAGGTCGCCACAAATCCCACAAGGTCGCCATAAATCCGGCAAGGTCGCCACAAATCCGGCAAGGTCACCACATTCCCGGCAAGGACGCCATAAATCCGGCAAGGTCGCCACAAATCCGGCAAGGTCGCCACATTTCCGGCAAGGTCGCCATATTTCCGGCAAGGTCGCCACAAATCCGGCAAGGTCGCCATATTTCCGGCAAGGTCGCCATAAATCCGGCAAGGTCGCCACAAATCCGGCAAGGTGGCGACAAATCCGGCAAGGTCGCCACATTTCAATCAATGTAGCCATAAATTCGGCAAGGTCGCCACAAATCCAGCAAGGTCGCAACATTCCGGCAAGGTCGCCATAAATCCCGCATCCTCGCCACAAATCCGGCAAGGTCACCACATTTCCGGCAAGGTCGCCATGAATCAGGCAGGGTCGCCACAAGTCCGGCTAGGTCGCCACAATGCCGGCAAGGTCGCCATAAATCCGGCAAGGGCGCCACAAATCCCACAAGGTCGCCATAAATCCGGCAAGGTCGCCACAAATCCGGCAAGGTCACCACATTTGCGGCAAGGTCGCCATAAATTCTGCAAAGTCGCCACAAATACGGCAAGGTCGCCACATCCCCGGCAAGGTCGCCGTAAATCCGGCAAGGTCGCCACAAATCCATCAAGGTCGCCACATTTCAGGCAAGGTCGCCGCATTTTCGGCAACGTCGCCATAAATCCGGCAAGGTCGTCTCAAATCCGACAAGGTCGCCATAAATCCGGCAAGGTCGCCATATTTCCGGCAAGGTCGCCATAAATCCGGCAAGGTCGCCACAAATCCGGCAAGGTGGCGACAAATCCGGCAAGGTCGCCACATTTCAATCAAGGTAGCCATAAATTCGGAAAGGTCGCCACAAATCCAGCAAGGTCGCAACATTCCGGCATGGTCGCCATAAATCCGGCATCGTCGCCATAAATCCGGCAAGGTCACTACATTTCCGGCAAGGTCGCCATGAATCCGGCAAGGTCGCCACAAGTCCAGCTAGGTCGCCACATTGCCGACAAAGTCGCCATAAATCCGGCAAGGTCGCCACAAATCCCACAAGGTCTCCATAAATCCGGCAAGGTCGCCACAAATCCGGCAAGGTCACCAGATTTGCGGCAAGGTCGCCATAAATCCTGCAAGGTCGCCACAAGTACGGCAATGTCGCCACATCCCCGGCAAGGTCGCCATAAATCCGGCAAGGTCGCCATAAATCCGTCAAGGTCGCCACATTTCAGGCAAGGTCGCCGCATTTCCGGCAACGTCGCCATAAATCCGGCAAGGTCGTCTCAAATCCGACAAGGTCGCCATAAACCCGGCAAGGTCGCCACATTTCCGGCAAGGACGCCAAAAATCCGGCAAGGTCGCCACAAATCCGGCAATGTCGCCACATTTCCGGCAAGGTCGCCACAAATCCGGGAATGTCGCCATATTCCCGGCAAGGTAGCCATAAATTCGGCAAGGTCGCCACAAATCCAGCAAGGTACCAACATTCCGGCAAGGTCGCCATAAATCCGGCATCGTCGCCATAAATCCGGCAAGGTCACCACATTTCCGGCAAGGTCGCCATGAATCCGGCAAGGTCGCCCCAAGTCCGGCTAGGTCGCTATTTTGCCGGCAAGGTCGCCATAAATCCGGCAAGGTCGCCATAAATCAGGCAAAGTTGGCACAAATGCGGCAAGGTCGGCATATTTCTGGCAAGGTCTCCATAAACCCGGCAAGGTCGCCACGAATGCGGCAAGGTCGCCATATTCCCGGCAAGGTCGCCATAAATCCGGCAAGGTCGCCACAAATCCGGCAAGGTCGCAAGATTTCCGGCAAGGTCGCAACATATCGGCCAAGGTCGTCACAAATCCGACAAGGTCGCCATATTTCCGGCAAGGTCGCCATGAATCCGGCAAAGTCGTCACAAATCCGGCAAGGTAGCCATATTTCCGGCATGGTCGCCATAAATCCGTCAAGTTCGCCAAAAATCCGGCAAGGTCGCCACAAATCCGGCAAAGTGGCGACAAATCCGGCAAGGTCGCCACATTTCAATCAAGATAGCCATAAATTCGGCAAGGTCGCCACAAATCCAGCAAGGTCGCAACATTCCCGCAAGGTCGCCATAAATCCGGCAAGGTCGCCACAAATCCGTCAAGTTCCCCACATTTCAGGCAAGGTCGCCGCATTTCCGGCAACGTCGCCATAAATCCGGCAAGGTCGCCATATTTCCGGCAAGGTCGCCACAAATCCGGCAAGGTCGCCATATTTCCGCCAAGGTCGCCATAAATCCGGCAAGGTCGCCACAAATCCGGCAAGGTGGCGACAAATCCGGCAAGGTCGCCGCATTTCAATCAAGGTAGCCATAAATTCGGAAAGGTCGCCACAAATCCAGCAAGGTCGCAACATTCCGGCAAGGTCGCCATAAATCCGGCATCGTCGCCATAAATCCGGCAAGGTCACCACATTTCCGGCAAGGTCGCCATGAATCCGGCAAGGTCGCCACAAGTCCAGCTAGGTCGCCACATTGCCGAC
>JAXLNO010000679.1:0-26178 GCA_038087875.1 Malacoraja senta
TTAGGTTAGGTAAGGGGGAGGTACAGCGAGACCTGGGTGTCTTTGTACACCGGTCACTGAAAGTTGGCGTGCAGGTACAGCAGGCAGTGAAGAAAGCTAATGGAATGTTGGCCTTCATAACAAGAGGATTTCAGTATAGAAGTAAAGAGGTTCTTCTGCAGTTGTATAGGGCTCTGGTGAGACCACATCTGGAGTATTGTGTACGGTTTTGGTCTCCTAATTTGAGGAAGGACATCCTTGTGATTGAGGCAGTGCAGCGTAGGTTCACGAGATTGATCCCTGGGATGGCGGGACTGTCATATGAGGAAAGATTGAAAAGACTAGGCTTGTATTCACTGGAGTTTAGAAGGATGAGGGGGGATCTTATAGAAACATATAACATTATAAAAGGACTGGACAAGCTAGATGCAGGAAAAATGTTCCCAATGTTGGGCGAATCCAGAACCAGGGGCCACAGTCTTAGAATATGCTCTAGGGGCTAGTGGAGTCAAGGGATATGGGGAGAAAGCAGGCACGGGTTATTGATAGGGGACGATCAGCCATGATCACAATGAATGGCGGTGCTGGCTCGAAGGGCCGAATGGCCTCCTCCTGCACGTATTTTCTATGTTTGTAAGTTTCTATGTTACTCACTGGAGTATAGAAGAATGAGGGGGGACCTCATTGAAACATACAGAATAGTGAAACGCTTGGATAAAGTGGATGTGGAGAGGATGTTTCCACTAGTGGGAGAGCCTAGGACTAGAGGTCATAGCCTAGGACTAGAGGTCATAGCCTCAGAATTAAAGGACATTCTTTTAGGAAGGAAATTAGGAGAAATTTCAGGAATGAGGAAGATAAATCAGCCATGATTGAATGGTGGAGGAGGCTCAATCGGTCAAATGGCCTAATTCTGCTCCTATCTCTCTTGAATTTATTCAGAAATCATTGTGCACTTTGGCATGAATGACATCGGTAGGAAAAGGGATGAGGTTCTGCAGAGTGAATATAAGGAGTTAGGCATAAAGTCACAATGAAGGATGTCAAGGATGGTAAAATCTCCGGATTATTACTGGTGCCACATGCTAGTGAGGGTAGCAATAGGATAGGAGAGATGAATGCATGACTGAGTAGTTGAAGCAAGGGACAGGGATTCAAATTTTTGGACCATTTGGATCACTTCTGGGACAAAGGTGACCTGTGCAAGAGGGACGGGCTAAGCTGAACTGGAGGGGCACCAACATCCTAGTGTTACTCAGGGGGGTTTAAACTAGAATGGCAGGGGGGTGGGAACCAGAGCAGCAGGTCAGCAAAGGGAAGGGCTGATGAGAAAGAAGAGGTTATAACAAGCAAGTCTCAAAGGAAGGTGAAGGTGAAGGTGAAAAGATTTAATAGGAATCTATTCTCTATGTTCATGAATCTTTTCTTCTGTTTGCCTGGTAACATCCACCTTTGATAAAGCTTGGAGTAGTGTCCATATCAGTAGTCTGGTGTTACCCATATGAATGACCTGACAAGACCAACATTGATGACAAGTGTGTAATTGGCCTGTGTAAGAAAGCTGATGGTTAATTCATTTGTCCATCCAGTGAAGTGAGAGTATTTTGCGGAAGTGATTTTTGTGGCATCTTTATAGTGCCTTATGGTGCCAACTGTGGGCAGTTCTGGTCTCAAAAACATGTAAAACAGCAGGAATGGATCACGGTGGCTCAGTAGAGCATAAAATTATTGTCTCAAAATGCTAAAAGTTATTGACAACTGTACAAGGTGTTGGTGAGGCTGCCACTTGGAGTATTAGGTGCAGTACTGGCCACCCATCAATAGGAATGATGATATTAAGTTGGATAGGATGCAGAAAAGAGTCACAAGGTTGTTACTGGGACTTGAGGGCTTGAGTTATAAGGAGAGGGCTGAAAGGCTGGGACATTATTTTGTGCTGAGGAATGGTGAATGGAGTTTAATGCTTTTAAGTGTGAGGTTTGCATTCTGGGAAGTCAAAACACGACAGGACATCCACAGTGAATGGCAGGACTCTGGGAGGTTTTGTAGAACAGAGGGATCTAGGAATGCATATTTCTTTGAAAGGAGTTTCACATGTAGATAGGGTGTTTAAGAAGGCTTTAGGCACTTTGGCCTTCATCTGTCAGGATATTGTGCATAGAGGTTGGGATGTTATTTACAGTTGTACAAGATGTTGGTGAGGTCACATCTGGTGTACTATGTTCCGTTTTGGTCAACCTGTTGCAGGAAAGATTTTGTTAAACTAGAAAGTGTGCAGAGAAGATTTACAAGGATGTTGCAGGACTTGAAGAACTGAGGAAGAGGTTGGGTAGGCTAGGCAGGAGAATGAAGGGTAATGCTATATTGGGAGAAGTAAGAGAGGAGATTACAGGAGCCTTTAGATAACAAGATCTTTGCATCTTCTCTAGCCACAGGTGAGGAGCTGGAGGACTGGACGGTAACTAATGTTGTTCCTTTATTTAAGGAGGGAAGTAGAGAGAATCCAGAGAATTATAGATTGGTGAGTCTTATGTCAGACATAGGGGAATTATTGGAAAGAGTGGATTTTTAAAATTGGATTTCCTCCCATTTGGAAGAGAATATGTTAATTAGGGACAATCAGCATGACTTTGTACATGGCAAGTTGCGACTTAGTAACATAAGGTCATAAGGAATAGGACTAGAATTAGGCCATTTGGCCTATCGTCTACACCACCATTCAATCATGGCTGATCTATCTCTCCCTCCTAACCCCATTCTCTTGCCTTCTCCCCATAACCTCCGACACATCTAGTAATCAAGAATCTATCTATCTCTGCCTTAAAAATATCCACTGACTTGGCCTCCACAGCTTTCTGTGGCAAAGAATTCCACAGATTCACCACCCTCTGCCTAAAGATGATCAAACTTGATCAAATTATTTTGAGGAGGTGACGACAATGATCTATGAGGTGGATGTCATTTACATGGAATTTTTTAAAGCATTTGATAATTTCCCCATGATGGGCTGATCCAGAAGATTAAAATACATGGAGTACGAGGAAGACTGTCAGGGGACAGCGGGATATGGATCAGTTACAGAAATTGACGGAGAAATTCAGGTGGGCGGCGCGACTTTCGTCTGCAGCGGCCTCTGCAGTCCGTCTGTCTTTTTATTATTTTTGTCTAGTTTTTATGTAGTTTTTTATTATTTTTTTTGTCGGGGTATGTGTGTGGGGGGGTGGGTGGGGGGGTGGGGGTGGGGGTGGGGGTGGGGGAAACTTTGAAATCTTTCCCCTGCACGGGAGACCCGACCTTTTCTTTGTCGGGTCTCCGTTGTCGGTGGGGCTGGGCAACGTGGAGCGGCCTCCAGCAGGAACGACCTGGGGCTCCAGTTGTGGAGCTGCGGACTACTCACCGTCACGGGGCTGGCCGAGTCCGGAGCGGGTGGAGCTGTGGTAGAGCGCTGCTGCGACCCGACCGCCGGAGATTCGGAGGCTACAACCGCGGGTCTGGCGGACGGCAACACTGGAAGCCCGCGGGTCCCCTGGTGGGAGACCGCTTTTCGGGGCTTCCGCAGCGGAGACTTCTCCCGCCCGAGTGCGGGGTTGAAGAGCACCTGGAGCGGGGCTTTATCCCCCCGCGCGGCTTGGAATGGCCGCCGAACTTTGCGGGCGCGCGCCGGGGCTCTAACACCCAGACCCGGTGCGCGACCTTGCATCACCCGGCGTGGCTTTAATGGCCGCGGGATAATCACCATCGCCCACCGGGGGCTTTGACTTTGACTCTGACATCGGGGGGAGGAGTGCAGTGGAGAGATACGTTTTTTTTGCCTTTCATCACAGCGTTGTGATGGATGTATGTATAAATTGTGTTGTGTCTCGGGTCTTCTTCGTTTTGTATTGTATGGCTGCAGAAACGACATTTCGTTTGGACCTCAAGGGGTCCAAATGACAAATTTGTCCAAAAGACAAATAAATTTAATTGAAAAAAAAGACAAATAAATTGAATTGAAATGGCAGTAGAGTTCAATCCGAGCAAGAGAGAGATGCTCCATTTTGAAAGTTAAATGTAAGGAGAAAATCGCCTGACTCTTAACTGCATTGATGTACAGAGGGATCTTGGAGTCCATTCATAACTCCCTGAAAGTGGGAACATGAGTGATAGAGAGGTAAAGATAAAAATGCTCATAGGTCTGGGCATTGAGTATAATATTGGGTACAATATTGGGTACAGAGAATAATGATGTCATTATAGTAGGTATGTTACAATACTTACCTTCAATGGCGCTGTAATTCTGCCACTGGCCGTGTGCGCGATTTTGGCGCCTTTAAGGGGGGGGCGGGCTTAAAATGCGGGTTTCTCCTACCTTGTCCTGTATTAAATTTCGTTGGAGTACAAGCGTTTGCTGAAAAATCGTTCCTAGGGGCGTTTTGTGAATTTTTTATTTTTATTAAATCGACAATGTCAGCCCTGGAGTCATTTTAAATTCAGCTCCTGAAGCCGTCAACGGCGATAACGGGGACGGATTTCACACACGGGACAGGTAAACGAAAGTGGTTTCTTTTAATGTATAAAAGTGCTTCTTAAGAAGCCTTTAATTCACATTTTTTCATGCGAAACGGTGATTTTATTCCCTGAACTAACGGCAGTATTTTTCATGCCGATAAGGGGTTAAATTCACCGCAAATGAACGTTCCAAATGATCGCGTTCCAGAAATCCTCACTCACAAGATGATTTAAATGCCCATTAATTTAAAGGTATTAAACATTCAATTCCTTCCATTTGGCCTGTAAATTCATGACAATGAGATTTTAAAATTATGTTATATTGTGAATTCTTGTGTGAATGTTATTTGGACACTTAGGCTATTTAAAAATGTTAATCTATTCTTAAGAAATTGATAAATGTTTAGATCTAGTAATTGAATTTTGTAATTAGCTACAATTAGGTAACTAACGAATTATATGCTTTAATTTCATGTCTTCTAAGTAAGATTGTTTCATATTTGTTTCAGAATGCTTCAATCTACAATAACTGAAAATTTCTTTCAGTTCTCATAATTTTTAAGAAAGTTATGGGCTTTTGACTGTCCTCGATCACAGCTTTTGTGTTAAGTCAATGGAAAAGCAATATGGAACAAGATGCTAATTTCTGAGTATGAAAATGGCCTTAACTTTTTTAATACTGAAGATATGAAAGTGAATTAGGTGTCAAATTAAACTTCTTTTTATGCTTTATCTGATGGGATAAATTGCAGACTTTATTTTTAAAATCTCAAAATGTTGTAACATTGCTAATTATAGGATGTAGGTTAGACCATATTTGGAGTAATGCATGCAGTTCTGGCTGGCCCATTGCGGGAAAGATGTGGAGGCTTTGGAAAGGGTGCAGAGGAGGTTTACCAGAAAGATGCCTGGATTAGGGGGTATTAGCTACAGGGAGAGGTTTGATAGACTTGGATTGCTTAGTCTGGAATGTCAGAGGGGAGACCTGATAGAAGTGTATCAAATTATTAGATGTATTGATAGGCTAAACCATTTTCCCAGCTTGGCATAATCAAATACCAGTGGGTATAGCTTTAAGTTGAGAGGGGCAGTTGTAAGGAGATGTGCGGTGCAAGTTTATTTACACAGAGGGTGGTGAGTGCCTGGAATGCACTGCCGATGGTGGTGGTTGAGGCAAATATGATAGTGGCATTTAAGAAACTTTTGGATAGGCATGGGGATATGCAGGGAATGAAGGGATACATATCAGGTAGATAAGAATTGGTCTTGGAATCATGTTCGACACAGACATCGGGGGTCGAAGGGCCTGTTCTTGTGTCATATTGTTCTATGTTCACTGTTCTTAGCATTGAAGTACATCAGTTCCATAGTCAAAGTCAAATGTCCCCAGTGGGTACGAGATGAATCAGGCAGTCACTTACAATTGTAAGCTGCTTGGATTCAAATCTTGTATTTTTTAGTTGGTCTGTGTGAATTATAACAACATCAGAAATACATTTGCAATATTTATGATATTATCTGTGAGTGGTATACTGTTGTTTTGATATTTCTACACATATTACAATTACAATTTCCATGCAACAACAGCAGATTTGACATATTCGACAATATCTTCATCGTTGTCATCAGCTGAAATCTACTACAATTCCGAGATCCAGCTCCATTGAAGGAAACTATGACTAACGTTGATATTATTTTCCCATATAAAAATTAGTTCTCATAAATCGCCATTATCATTTCCACAATGTTTAACATCTCTCTAGAAATTAAATGGGCTACTACTCACAGTGATTTGTGTTCAAATGGTGCATTTCTGAGGCCAATGTGCACCCAACTGGTCTGCACTTATATGGAAAGTGAGGAGTGATGTAACCTTTAGCAATCATCGCATCTTGAATATATCCCTTGGTTTGGCCAGTGTTTTTGATTTGGGCTTTATTCCATTTATCAACATGATTCTTCTTCTTCTTGCATATGGCGGGCACAGCCGAAAGTTGTAGGACAACTTGTTCCATTTGATCTTATTTGATTGTACATGCTGGGTTGATTTCATTTGTCGAAACAGGGTGGACCACGTGAAAGTTGCAATCTCCCACCCTATCAACATGATTGAATTTGATAAAATCAGAGTAGCATGAACACTGATGAAGTGGCACAGGGTCAGAGAGCTCACACTGGATTGGGAGGTGTGGGTGACTGAAGGCTAGCTGTTTTTGATGGCTAAAAAAAGGAAGCAATATCAACAGCACTGAAAACCATTGAGTTGGGCTTGACCTGATGATTCTTCTAACTTCCCACTCTACTAAATTCAACAACATGTCAATGAGTTTTGTATTGTGCCAGACTAAATAAACAGGGCTACAATAGTAGGTGTTAGTATGTGAATGTTAACCTCGTGATGGTTGTACTCATTTAGCAATAGTGCTTGGGACGTTCCAGATAACTTTAATGAGGTAATGAATTCTGGGATACCTAATATTGGCAGGGCGAATGAAGTAAATGGCAGGTACCTTAGAAGCGATTATGTACAGAGGTATCTTCAGGGATGCATGTTTAAAGCTCCCTAAAAGTAGCAGTAAAGGTAGATCCAATTAGGTTTATTATTGTCACATGTACTGAGGTACAGTGAAAAGCTTTGGATTGCATGCTATCCAAACAGATCACATATACCATACATAAATACAATCAAGTCAAACTCATGTAGAATTGATGAAGCAAAGGAGAAGATGCAAAATGCAGAATATACAGTAATTCTCAGCATTGTTAGCACATCCGTTCAATAGACAAGGTGCAATGTCCACAGAGCTGACGAGCTGAACCAGACAGGACCCTAGCTTATGGAAGAACCATTCAAAAGACTAATAACAGAGCTGATTCAGATTCAGATTCAGATTCAACTTTATTGTCATTGTGCAGTGTACAGTACAGAGACAACGAAATGCAGTTAGCATCTCCCTAGAAGAGCGACATAAATATGAGCAGTAAATAAATAAATCTAATAAATCCTGGTGGGAGGAGTGTCTGGGGGGGGGTGTGATTGGCAGTCACCGAGGTACAGTGTTGAGTAGTGTAACCGCCGCAGGGAAGAAGCTGTTCCTGGACCTGCTGGTCCGGCAACGGAGAGACCTGTAGCGCCTCCCGGATGGTAGGAGGGTAAACAGTCTGTGGTTGGGGTGAGAGCAGTCCTTGGCGATGCTGAGCGCCCTTCGCAGACAACGCTTGCTTTGGACAGACTCAATGGTGGGGAGTGAGGAACCGGTGATGCGTTGGGCAATTTTCACCACCCTCTGCAGTGCTTTCCGGTTGGAGACAGAGCAGTTGCCATACCATACTGTGATGCAGTTGGTAAGGATGCTCTCGATGGTGCAGCGGTAGAAGTTCACCAGAATCCGAGGAGACAGATGGACCTTCTTTAGTCTCCTCAGGAAGAAGAGACGCTGGTGAGCCTTCTTGACCAGAGTTGAGGTATTGTTGGTCCAAGAGAGGTCATCGGAGATGTTGACCCCCAGGAACCTGAAGCTGGAAACACGTTCCACCTCCCTCCCGTTAATGTGGATGGGGGTGTGCATGCTGCCCCTAGACTTCCTGAAGTCTACAATGAGCTCCTTGGTCTTCTTGGAGTTAAGGGCCAGGTTGTTGTCAGCGCACCATGCTGCTAGGAGCTGGACCTCCTCCCTATAGGCCGACTCATCGTTGTTGCTGATGAGGCCAATCACCGTTGTATCATCTGCATACTTGATGATGGTGTTAGTACCATGTACAGGTGTGCAGTCGTAGGTGAAGAGGGAGTAGAGGAGGGGGCTCAGCACACAGCCCTGTGGAACGCCGGTGTTCAGGGTGAGGGTTGAAGAGGTGTGCTTGTCTAACCTAACAGACTGGGGTCTGTTGGTTAGAAAGTCCAGTATCCAGTTGCAGAGGGAGGGGTCGATGCCCAGGTCACCGAGTTTGGTGATCAGTTTAGAGGGTATGATGGTGTTGAATGCTGAGCTGTAATCGATGAACAGCATTCTTACGTAAGTGTCTCTGTTGGGTGCACTTTCAAGCTCTGGAATGATTGAGGTGCGACAAGTCTTTGATTATATTGACTGTTTTTCTGAGGCAGTGTAAAGTGTAGGTGGAGTCAATGGTGGGAAGTCAGGTCTGTGTGATGGACTGGGCTACATCTACAATTCCCTGCAATTTCTTGTGGTCTTGTGCAGAGCTATTCCCAAGCTGAGCTGTGATGCAACCCAACAGTATGCTTCCTGTGGTGCATCTATAAAAGATTGCAAGAGTGACTGAAGACATGCAGACTTTTCTCAGTCTCTCCAGGAGGTAGATGTAGATAGGGTAATGGAGATGGCATTTAGCTTGCTTGCCTTCATCCAATCACTGTGTTTTACAATGATTTGAACAGGTACATTTATAGGAAAGGAATAGTGGGATATAGGCCAAATGGTGGGAAATGGGTGTAGCTGGATATCACGGTTGGCATGGATGAGTTAGACTGGAGGGCCTGTTTCCATGCTAACGAGTCTATAATTATGGGACTCCACAATTAATCTTTTAAATTTATCTACAGCATTCCACAGATAGTTGTGAAAGATCAAATTTTGGGTGGTAACTATTCTTTCAACAGAGATAGTCAGATGTTGTGGATTCCTGGTTGTGTGCATGATGGAAAGCAGTGATTATGGATATGCCAAATTCGATCACAAGCTCCATTGTGGAAATATTCAGCCGTTTAGTTCAGAGTGGTGTCTGAGTTGCTGCAGGTTTTGCCAGTGCCACATAGTCAGTGAAGGCATTTTTCTGCCATCTATAAGTGTGTAGAAAACCTTAAGAGGTGAAAAGTCCATTTATTGAGAGTTAATTATATTAGTATGATTATGTATACTAAGAATGATTGTGGATCAACACTAGTTCTACATTAATGCATGATTGTATTTTTTGTCAAAATGAATGAAATCAAAGTGCTTGAATTCAACCCCTAATCTTTTTAATTTGTTCAGACTATTCGTACTATCTCATAATGCTCTGTTTTACTAACATTTCACCCCCAATTAGATATTGAAAAGAAATCTTTAAGCTCCGAAGAAAGCTCATCCCAGGAGGATATAACAAATTTATCTTGTTCAGCAGAAGAAACATCAGCATCAACAGGTGCCATAAATTTGCAACATAGCAAACCAAAATCAGAAAAGCTAAAATTCACAAATGTTAATGATTTCTTCAATCAACTTATGCAGAGAAATTACATATAAAATTCACATTGGAATAAAATCAAATAAAATCAATCAATACAATTTGTACAGGTTAATTTGTTTTAAAAATACATTTGTAATTAAAATTTGTTTTGGGTGTCAATGCATAATTCACAGTTAATTCGCAAATGCACATGCAGAGTTTGGTTCATTGACCTGAAGAGAACCAGACAACTCATTTTGGAGGGGCATTTAATTATATAAGGCATATGATTATGTAAAATAATGTAATAATTTCACATTATTTGAAGACCATGAGCTGGAAGACAATCAAATCTCTAAAGAGAACTAAATAAAACATGTTATTCAAGCCAGGATTTCTCATTATGAATCTTAGTTTCTGTAAGTGGAATAGTTTTTGCTGGAGTTAATCAATAGTTAGCTTTCTGAGATTCATTTTGCATAAATGTCATCAACAACAATAAAACCATGTACAAATGTAACTGTTTCAACAATGACTTTTACCACTAAAACAACAGTGTTGAAGTACCAATTACCACATTTACTCTTTCTTCAGATATGTTTCATGCTTTTCTAAGCAATGGGCAACAGAGCAAGCTTGAACATCATGTCATGGAATTTTACCCATATCAGCAAAATCATTGATATCTCACGGACTGTACAGTAAAATACTTAACAAGACCATAGTTGCAGCACAGATCCCCATGAAGTGGGTCAACTAAAATTCCATTAACAGGAAATGTGTAGGAAGGAAATGCTGATGCTGGCTTAAACCGAAGACAGACACAAAAAGCTGAAGTAACTCAGCAGGTCAGGCAGCATCTCTGGAAAAAAGGAATAGGTGGCGTTTTGGGTCTCGACTTTCAATGTCACCTTTTCTCCAGCAATGCTGTCTGACCCGCTGAGTTACTTCAACTTTGTGTCTATCTTCCATTTACAAGATGCTGTTTCTTCATGGCAAGAGTTGCAATCCAACCTTTTTTTTAATGGAAAGAATAGGCTATATGCATTGATGTAACTAGTCGTCGTCACATCAACTACAATTACTTTCACTGAAGGCATAATGGTGCTACAATGTTGTTATTTTGGTGGTTGAGGACATAAATTGGAGAAACACAGCTAGTTAAAACCCGTCTCACGGTGCGAGTCGACCCACGAGTGACCCCGAGTTTAAAACAAATTAAACTCGTGGTAATCACATACAATTAACGTAGCGGGAATGTTGGAACTCGTGGACGGAACTTAGCGACTCGTGGCGCTAACGGCAGGTAACCGGGAAACTTGTTAACTCTTGAAAAACTTTAAACATGTTTAAAGATTTCCACGAGTCAAATTTACTCTTGAAATTAAAATTTGAAACATTTAAACTCGTTGTAAGAACATAGTGGCCCGTGAGTTTACCGTAGTGACTCTTGAGTCTACCGTGGGTTTGGCCTGAGTGCCAGAAGTGAAATTTTGAAGATTGGTCATCTCCGGAGAACTTGGATAGGTGACGTTTCGGGTCGGGACCCTTCTTCAAACTTTAGACTCTTCTTTCACCCGAAACGTCACCTGTCCATGTTCTCCACAGATACTGCCTGACACGTTGAGTTACTCCAGCACTTTGTATTTTTTCGTGAACCAGCTTCTGTAGTTCCTTGTGTTCCAAAATGTAATGCTTTATAAATGTCCAGAGATGCTGCCTGTCCTGCGGACTTACTCCAGCACTTTGCGTCCGTCTCCCTGGAGACCTTGTTTCCTACGCAATGTGACATCTACCGTGCATACATTGCCAACTGTTGTTTTGGCAGCAGCAACATAATCTCCCGGTTAGTACACTCAGTGTTGCTGAGGCCTAGTTTATGTAGAGACAAGAAACTGCAGATGCTGGAATCATGATCATAAAACACACACAAAGTGTTGGAGGAACTCACACAGCGCTGGAGTAACTCAGCAGGACAGGCAGCATCAGCGGAGGGAATGGACAGACGTTTATTCGGCTCGAAAAGAAGGGACCCGATCCGAATCGTTGCCTATCCATTCCCTCCACAGATGCTGCCTGACCCGCTGGCTTACTTCGTGAGTTCATGTCATAGGAGCAGAATTAGTCCATTCGGCCCATTGAGTTGCTCCAACACTTTGTGTTTCACTCAACATGCCAGCATCTGTGGTCCCCCATGTCTCCATTTGACAGCTGGAAGAACTCAGCGGGTCATGGAGTCTGAAGAAGGACCGTGACTTGAAACCTCGCCTGCCTGTTTCCTTCCACCGATTTCATGTAGTCACTTTTCAATAAAACCCCACCGCCCCAGTAATTCCAATTCCATTTCCGCGTGTCTCCATTTCATTCATTAAGTCGCAGGTACTGTCACATCATTCATTTTCGGTCAATACAAAGGAACAGTCTGAAGAAGGGCGACGATAGACACAAAAAGCTGGAGTAACTCAGCAGGACAAGCAGCATCTCTGGAGAGAAGGAATGGGTGATGTTTCGGGTCGAGACTCTTCGACAGACTGGTAAGGGAAATGAGAGATATAGATGATGATGTATTGTAGAGAGATAAAGAACAATGAATGCAAAAAAGTTACGATGATAAAGGAGACCTTTGTTCGCTGTTCGCTGGGTGAAAACGAGCAGCTGGTACGACTTGAGTGGAGGAGGGATAGACAAAGAGGGAATGCCGGGGTTACTTGAAGTGAGAGAAATGAATATTCATACCACTGGGCTGTAAGCTGCCCAAGCGGAATATGAAATGCTGTTCCTCCAATTTGCATTTAGCCTCACTCTGACTGGAGGAGACATCGGACAGAAAGGTCAGTGTGGGAATGGGAAGTGTTTGGCAACCGGGAGATCAGGGAGGTCCAGGTAGCAACCGGGAGAGTCGCGATCCGAAACGTCACCCATTCCTTCTCTCCAGATATGCTGCCTGTCCCGCTGAGTGACCATACTGAGAGAATTCCCACGTATATGAAGCAGAGAGAAACGCTCTGGCACTGGACGGTGCGCATTTTCCCTTTGTAGGTCATATCAATAGATGCGTCCGCGCTGAATTCTATCTTTAACTCAAAGCCGCAGGATGGAGCTGTCTTCTTTAACTCTGTTGCTTCGCCGCCACCGCCTCCTTGCTGCACAATGGCAGCGAGTGCGGGGCCGAGATCCTGCCTAGTTTTTTAAAGTTCTGAAATTGAATAACTTTCAATACTGAATCAGAATATACTTACTGTATGAGATGCTGTCCAGCTCCTCTATTTGATACTTAAAACAGGCCTTCATTCACGGTTGGCTCAAGAGTAACTCGGGAGAGGAACTTGGTACATCGCAGAAAAGAGAAGTAAACGGCAAACTTAGACATACACGTGGAAACTCGTTTAAACTCGTGAACCTAAACTTGGAATCTCGTAGACAACCACGAGTGGGATTTTTTCTTTCACTCGGGATCACTCGTGGGTGGACTCGCACCGTGAGACAGGGCCATAACTATGCCATGTCGCTAAGATCAAGCAAATATTCATTTGTAACTTGATATATCGTGGAAGCTTATTAAGTTGGAAAATATCAGGATCTCCATGGCATCATTGACTACCTTAATGATGGTAATTTTTGCCAACAGAAAGGAAAGCAAAGTTATTGAAGTCAGCTTAGACTTTTAAGTTTATTTTATCCAAGTTATAGGGCAAATCACGACAGTGCTGCCACATATTTTAATAGACATTTCCATGGTATTTAAAGCTTCGACAACTACTGTAACCACAGGAGCAAGCACATCCACAGAGCAAATTGTGGAAGATCGGGAATAATCCTAGACATGTGGGTTTAGGGAGTGGCATCAGACGGGGCTTATGAGGAATGGGAAGTGAGAAAGAAAGAACTCCAATGGGGGAAATTAGAAGGGCCAAACAGGGACTTGAAATGTCATTGGCAAGTCAGATTGAGGAAAATCCCAAGGTTTTTATATCCAGGTTAAAAACAAAAGGGTGACCAGAAGGTAGGACCGCTCAAAGATAAAGGAGAGTGTCTCTGCATGGAGTAGGCAGATGTAGGTGAGATGCTAAATGAGCACTTTGCCTCTGTATTCACCGGAGAGGACATAGAGGGCGACAAAATCAGTGTTGCTAGTGCAGTTTGAGATCAAGAAGGAGGTGGTTCTGAGGCTCTTGAAGAGCATTAAGGTGGATGTCCCCTGGGGCCTGATAGGATCTATCGCAGGTTATTAAGGAAGGCAGAGGAGATGGTGGGGTCCTTGATGAGGATCTTTGTTTCTCTTCTAGCCACAGGCGAGGTCCCAGAGGACTGGAGAATGGCTAATGTTTTAACTTTGTTTAAGAAGGGTAGCAGGGAGAATCCAGTGGCGAGAATCTATAGGCTGGTGAGTCTCACATCAATGGTAGGGAAACTATTGAGTGAAAGAGAGAAAGTTTAATAGAGATGTGTGGGTAACGTTTATTTACACAGCATTGATTTGGTTGCGCCAAATTAATTTGTGATATTTTTAATCAAGGAACGTGAAGCACTGGACCATCACAAAACATCAGATCCGTAAACTCTAACATAGGTCAGATTTTGCGCAAGTCAAAATCGCTCAGAATACTACAGTACATGTGGTGGCCTGGATCACATTGCCAGGGGTGATGGAGGCAGATATGATAGTGGCCTTTAAGATGCACATGGAAGAGCAAGGGATAGGGGGATATGAATTATGTTCAGACAGATGAAATCAGTTTAACTTGGCATCGTGCTCAGCACAAACATTGTGGGCCGAAGGCCCATTCCTGTGATGTGCTGTCCCATGTTCTATGCTTTATGTTCTATGTAAGAGAACAGTATGCTAACTGTGGGATAGAAGCTGTTCTTGAATCTGATGGTATGTGCTTTCAAGCTTTTATATTTTCCGCCTGAGAGGAAAGTGGAGAAGAGAGAATGTCCGGGGTGTGAGTGGTCCTTGGTTTTGTTGTCCGCTTTCCCTTGGCAGTGTGAGGTGTAGATGGAGTCAGTGAGGGGGAGGCTGGTTTGCGCGATGGACTGGGCTGCATTCACAACTCTGTAATTTATTGGGCAAAGCAGTAGCCAGTCCAAGCTCCGACTTATTCAGAGAGGATGCTTTCTATGATGCATCTGTAGATGATATTGGTATCGGTGACATGCCGAATTTCCTTCGAAGTAGAGGTGTGGGTGTGATTTCTTGTCCACAGCATTGACTTGGTTGCCCCAATTAAATAGTGGTATTTTGCATCAAGGAACGTGAAGCACTGGACCATCACAAAACATCAGATCCGTAAACTCTAACATAGGTCAGATTGTATGCAAGTCGAAATCGCTCACAATACTACAGTACATGTGTAAAATAGAAGGGTGTCGACCCGAAACGTCACCCATTCCTTCTTGCCAGAGATGCTGCCTGACCCGCTGAGATACTCCAGCATTCTGTGTCTATCTTCGGTTTAAACCAGCATCTGCAGTTCCTTCCTACACTGTACATGTGTACATTTGGTAATGGGCAATTCATGGTGCCTTATGGGCCTGTCCCACTAAGGCGATATTTTAGGTTGAAATATTTTCGCCGACAGTTGGTTTGACACCAATGAGCATAGCTTGATGTCTTCTGATGTAGGTGCTGTCGTAGGTTGTCGCCGGGATGATATGGGTTGTCGCCAGGTGACGAATGTTCCCGCTGGTGCTGATCGGTGAATTTTCTTTGGCGCATTGGAAAAACCCGAGTCCACAGCACCACGTGATAGGTGTTTATAGACTATATGCACCTACCACGTGGAGCTGTGGACTCGGGTTTTTCCAATGCGCCAATGAAATTCACTGGTCAGCACAGGCGGAAATCCCGGGGGGACAAGGGGATACGTCCCCTCCATGTTTTGAAAGGTGGGGGACAATCCCCCACATGTTTTGTAATCCGAATTTTGAAATTCAGTGAAAAAAGTCTATTGAAAATCGAGACAGTGGGGGTAGGACTGATGAACGAGGGCGCCAATTGGACGAGAGAGACGTCGGTCAGCAAGCAGTGGGGGGGGGGTGACATGATGATTCTGCGCAATGATTGGAGGAGGGAGGTGTCGATCAGAGAGGAAGTAAGGGGGTGGGACTGAGGATAGAGCGCGGTGATTGAAGGAGGGAAACGTCCTGGTGGAGCAAAGATCATAGAGCGGAGCTTGAATCGGCCCGTTCACGGGGCCTTTCATCGCCCGGCGCAGCTTAAAATCTGCCATCGCCCTGCAGTCAAATTGCTGACATATTTAAGATATTCTGCTCCCCTGACATCTGCCTGTGAGGGTATGGCTTCATCATCCATGACCTGAGTGGGAAGGCATCATCAGCAACCAGTGTGTGGTGGATGTCAGGGTTGTCTTCTCCTGGCAGAGGTTCTGGATCAGGAAAGCCTGCTGTTCCTTCTTCCAGTGCTTGCCCAAGGGAGGTGTCTCTCCAGATCCTACTATCTGCGACATTGCCAGGTGTGCCCACATCCACAAACAGGAAGTTATAGTTTGCATCCACCATAGCTAAGAGTACGATGGAATGGAACTTCTTGTAGTTGAAGTACTTTGATCCTCCTTTGGGTGGACACCTGATGGCCACATGCTTGCCGTCAATTGCCCCTCACGTGTGCTGGAGGTTCCATCTGGTATCATAGCCCTGCTCCACTCTCTTCCACTCATCTGGTGCACTAGGGCAGTCCATGACTTCATCTTCATAAGCATTGATGATGGCCTCACAGGTCTCTCTGACAACCTTGCTAATGGTGTTGTGGGGCACAAGGAAGCTGTAGGAGAAGCTCTTGTAGAAGTCTCCTGATGACAGGTAGCAGAGGGTGATGGCTAGACCCATGCCAGGTTCCAGTGGCTTCCTCATGAAGGTCTCCTTTATCTCCAGGAGAGGGCCCACACGTGTCTTCAGCTCCTGAAACAGCTCAGGGGGGAACCTAGTGAAGTTTCTGAAAGCATCCTCATCTTCTTGCTGGAGCACAGTCATCAGGTTCACATACTGGCCCAACCTGATTCTGCTCAGGGTCAAGGCCTTCAACCACACACACCACTTCTTGGGCTTCTTCTTCAACATTCTTCTTGTCCTTCTGTCTTTCTGATCTATAAACATGAGGGCAGCTGCAAGCAGCAGGGCTTCTTCTTCTTGTGAGAGCAATGCTCTCTGATGTTGCTCCATGCCAGTCATGATGCAGAATGATTGGAAAACCCCACCATACAAACCCTATAATAGGAAAAATGAATTATTCCATTGCTTTGGAGGTCAAAATTAGGTCAATTTCCTTCAGTTGACGCCGACAGGGTCGTAGCTTATCGTAGCTTGATGTCGGTTGTCGTAGTTGTCATCGTAGGTTGTCGTAGGTGTGGTCGTACATGGACGTCCTAAGTCGCGACTATTTGGTCGCCGGTTGTCGGGAGCTTGCCATAGCTGACGTCGACTAGGTTGTTGGTTGTTGCAGCTTGCCGTAGATATTGTCGTGGGGTGGGTCCAGTCAACAATTTTTTGGCGACCTGCCAAGACTATGACAGTCGCCGGCAGTTGCCTAAAAAATCGGCAAGTGGGACCGGCCCATCACAGTCAGACTTCATGCAAAAAGAAGGGTCTTGACACGAAACGTCACTTATTCCTTCTCTCCAGAGATGCTGCCTGTTACTCCAGCTTTTTGTGTCTATCTTTGGTTTAAACCAGCATCTGCAGTACCTTTCTGTGCATTGTAGTCAGGCTTTATTTACAGCATTTAGCTTTCGAGGCACATTTAAATAAATCACTTTTTAACCAGTCCAATCATGGTGTAAGCTAATAATCATATCAGGGCCAATAGTTGACAAAAATGCAGAGAGGTTTGCTGGCCGCCAAGTGGTGATGTGACATCACGCTGAGTGACAGCGCTTTCTTCAGGGCAGTCAGTGAGGTGCCACAGTGCCGCTTGTGGCCGCAGCAACCAACACGAGGTGCTCCGTCACCCTGGGGCTCCCTCCACTCTTGCAGCGCTGCAGCGCCCGCTGATGCTACTGCTTCTTCCATTCAACCATCGCTATGTCCACTCCGCCGTTCCACACTTCACGGCCGCCGCCCCCTCCTTCTCCCCGGAGTCGCCAACATCTCCCCCCTCGTGTTTCTCAGCCGCGGCAAGTCAGCCAGGAGTTGCTCTGCACCGCCTCCCTCCTTCTCACTCAGTGGCTGAAAAGGGAAGAGCAGCGAGGCCGGGCGTCACCTTTGTATCTATGAAGAGGACTGGAAGCCTCACCATCTGTCACGTTGCTAAATTTATGTTCCTCACTATTACTAAACCCTCAGAAAACAGCAAAGCCCAGCCTCCCTGCCTCTCCAAACTTGCTGGGTCCCGACATAACTAACGGCTGCTAAAACATCCAAATCCTCGATCCTCGACAGTCGTGTGATTGACTGAACGCACCCGATCCCCATCCAGTTGCAAAAATGTTACAGCAAGTTGACGTTTAATTCTTTCCTCCTTTGAAAAGATGAATAATACAGCAGCCTCTGTTGAAGTTTAACATTTCCCTTCAAAGTCGAGTTGCCAAGGAAAAGGTTTTGGGAAGAATCAGTGGGTTTGTTTCCCATTTAGATTGGAAACAAATCTATAAACGTGGCTGCAATAACACAGGCCATTCAGGAAATGGGGCCACCTAACACATTCTGTTATGCAATAGGATATCACTTCAAGTTTTATCGTCACCATTGCAAAAAGTTTCTTTCCAAGAATGATTCACGCATTTGCACGGTTGAAACGTGGATCTTCAGTTTAGACTGCAGCAATTAGTGAAGTGAGTCACGACTAGACTATAATTTTGAAACTCTAACACACTTATAAATTCATGTGATAGGAGCTGAATTAGGCCATTCAGCCAATCAAGTCTACTACGCCATTCAATCATTGCTGATCTTTCCTTCCCTCGTACTCCTGCCTTCTCCCCATGATCCCTGACATTCAAGGAAGACACAAAATGCTGGAGTAACTCAGTGGGACAGGCAGCATCTCTGGAGAGAAAGAGTGGGAGTCGTTTTGGGTCTAGACCCCTCGCAACCCCTCAAACTGAAACATCACCCATTCCATCTCTCCAAAGATGCTGCCTGTCCCACTGAGTTACTCCAGCATTTTGTGTCTACCTTCGATTTAAACCACATCTGCAGTTCTTTCCTACCTCTGACATTCAACTGAGAAAGCAAAGCAGTTGCTATTGTAATCAACTCAGTATTTTAATTAGAAATACCCTGAGTCATAGAATCTTTATAGAATCATCCAGCAAGGAAACAGGCCCTTCAGCCCAGCTTGCCCATGGCAACCGTCGCCTCATCTACACTATTCCCACTTATCCACATATGGCCCATATCGCTTTAAATCGTTCCTATCCGTGAACACATCTAAATGTTTTTAAAATGTTGCCATTGTACCTGCCTCACCTGCTTGTTCCCGATACCCACCACCTTCTGAGTGAAAAAGTTGCCCCTTATTATTCATAACTCATTCATCACTTCCTACATCATGGATGCTTCTTTATTTGGAAAATAGTAGCAGCTCCAATGGGGTATTTGAAAAATCGAATAATTGATGTCAGTTTCGATTTCTTTGAACATTTTATAGTTTGTTGCCATGAGAAAGCTGCCATGTATTTTAACTGACATTTCTCTGTATTTTCTCTGTATTGACGTATTCAGATAACACAGCATCAAGGAGCATCCAAGTTCAAAATACGACTTCTACCCCTTTTACAACCAAGTCGTTGCCAACAGTGACAGGTAACATCAATTGCAATCTCATACCACAAATGCATGCAAAGGACATTTACAAATAGTAGAAAAAATTGTCTTGTCAACCTAATTTCTTTCAATGGATGCTGAATTCTAAATCATATTGCATGAACAATATAAATTTGAATGAACAAATGCAAAATCATCTCTTGAAGACTACTACATTGGCAGATGGTTGGGATTTGCTAGGGCTACACGTGTGGGTTTAAACTAAATAGTGGGGGGGAGGGATTGACAAATTGGAAGTATAAAGATGGAGTTGAAGTGGAAGTGGCTACAGAAAAAATTACAAAAGATTCTCGAATTAATGGGAAGGTAAGCTCGAGAATGGACAACAGAGTAAGGTCAGGGCCAATTGCGAGCAGTGCGAGGGGGGAAGTGAATACAGAGTCAAAGTGCTGTATATGAATGCGCGAAGTATAAGGAATAAAGTGGACGAGCTTGAGGCTCAGTTAGAAACTGGCAAGTATGATGTTGTGGGAATTACTGAGACATGGCTGCAAGAGGGCCAGGGCTGGGAACTGAATATTCAAGGGTACACCTCCTATCGAAAAAACAGACAGGTGGGCAGAGTGGGTGGGGTTGCCCTGTTGGCGAGGAATGAAATTCAGTCCCTTGCAAGGGGTGACATTGAAACAGGAGATGTGGAGTCAGTATGGATAGAACTAAGGAATTGTAAGGGTAAAAATACCCTAATGGGACTAATCTACAGACCCCCAACAACAGCCTGGACTTAGGACGCAAGTTGAATCAGGAGTTAAAATTGGCATGTAGTAAAAGTAATGCTGTGGTTGTTATGGGAGATTTCAACATGCAGGTAGACTGGGAAAATCAGGTTGGTACTGGACCCCAAGAAAGGGACTTTGTAGAGTGCCTTTGTGATGCATTCTTAGAGCAGCTTGTATTGGAGACTACCAGGGAGAAGGCAATTCTGGATTTAGTGTTATGTAATGAACCAGATTTGATAAAAGAGCTCGAGGTTAATGAGCTATTAGGAGGCAGTGACCATAACATGGTCAGGTTTAATCTACAATTGGAGAGGGAGAAGAGTAGATCGGAGGTGTCAGTGTTGCAGTTGAATAAAGGGGACTATGGGGCCATGAGGGAGGAGCTGGCCAAAGGTTTTTTTTTTTTTTTTTTTTTTTTTTTTTTTTTTTTTTAATTTTTATTTATTAGAAGTACATTACATCACAGCCACATACATTAATACTCGTCATTTATATCTTCTTACAATTAATGTACTCCCGTTATTTATTTTTTTTACACTAAAGAAAGAAAAGATTGAAAGAGAGAAGAAAGTGAAGGAAAAAGTGCAAGTGTAGAAAAGTGTAGAAAATGTAACAACAAAAAAAAAGGACGAGGACCCTATGAGAGCGAAATTAAAAACAAAAAGAAAAAGAGTTAAGAAATAGGCCCTAAGAAAAGAAAAGAGAGAGAGAAAAAAAGAAAAACAAATGTTTTTTTTTTGAGCATCACGTAAATAGGACATACCAACTCTTCAACTATCATCCCCCCTTACCCGACCTCAATTTTTTATTTTTTTAAAGTACTTTTGCACCCTATGTTTGTAATAATTCTATAAATGCAGACCACGTCAGGTGGAAGTGATCTGGTTTACCTGCTAGGAGGAGTCTTATCTCTTCAAGGTGTAGTGTTTCAAACATATTTGAAATCCACATATTTATAGTTGGTATTGGAGCCTTCTTCCAAAATTTTAGAATTAGCTTTTTTCCAGTTATTAACCCATAATCCATTAATTTCTTTTGAAACACATTTAGTTCTGGATCATCTTCCGTTATTCCGAAGATAATCCATTCTGCTTTGGGTATCAGTCTTGTTTTAAATAACTTTGTAAAGATTTCAAAAATTTCATTCCAAAATTTTTGAATTTTTGTACAGAAGACAAATGAGTGCGCTATAGTTGCTTCTTGGGATTGACATTTATCACAAATAGATGATACGTTTGGGAAAATTTTATGAATTTTAGTTTTCGAATAATATAATCTATGTAAAATTTTAAATTGTATTAAAGTGTGTCTTACATTAATCGAGCATTTATGTACTTTTAATAAGTATTCATTCCAACTTTCCTTTGAAATTTTAATAGCTAACTCTTGTTCCCAGTCTCTTCTGATACCCTCCGTAGATGGTATTTGTACATTTAAGATAATATTGTACAAATATGATATTAAGTTTGCTGATTCCGCTTTTGTCTGCATTGCCTCGTCCAGTACATCTGCTGGGTTATTATGATGATCTTTTATATATTTTTTCAAATAGTCGCATATTTGAAAGTATTTAAAATATTGATTATTTCCGAGTTTATATTTTATTTGTAATTGTTGAAATGAAAGTAATTTTCCAGTTTCATACAAGTCACCAAGCGTTTTAATTCCTAGTCTATCCCATTGTGTATAAGCTTTATCTATAATAGAAGGACTAAACGAAGGGTTATTGACTATAGGTAATAAAAGTGATAAGTTTCTTAATTTTAAATTTTGTTTTATTTGTTTCCAAATACGGATTGTACTATGAATAATTGGGTTCTTATTATAGTTTATGTTATTCAATTTCATTGGAGAGAGGAGGATCGCTCCAATGTTTCTAGAGGAGCAATCCTCTTTCTCCATTACAATCCAGTCTACTTGCTGGGCGGAGTTATCCATCAGTTGAATCATGTTTTTAATATTTACTGACCAATAATAATACATAAAATTGGGTAGTGCTAGACCCCCCAATACTTTAGATTTATTCAGATGGGTTTTTTGTATTCTATGTGATTTATAGTCCCATATAAAATTAGTGATATCTGAGTCGAGTTTTTTAAAAAACTTCTTAGGTAAGTATATAGGAATTGATTGAAATAGGTATAAAATTTGTGGTAAAAAGATCATTTTTATTGCGTTTATTCGGCCTATTAAAGACATCGGAAGCGTTTTCCAGAATTTAATTAATGTATTCAGTTTATTAAGTAGGGGGTCAAAATTTGCCCTGAGCATACCTTGATATGCTCTGGTAATTTCGATTCCCAAATATTTAAATTTTTCTGTAGCTATTTTAAAAGGGAATTTTAAAAGATGTGTTGAATCTTTCGGTTTTATTGACATAATTTCACTTTTATTCCAATTTATTCTATATCCAGAAAAAGATCCGAAGTCTTCAATTAAATTTAATATATTTGGTATAGTGATTTGAGGTTTTGTAATATACAATAATATATCATCCGCGTATAAAGATATTTTATTATATGAGTCTTTAGTATTATATCCATGAATATCAGGGTGTATTCTAATTTTTTCTGCTAGCGGTTCAATAATGAGAGCAAACAGCTGTGGTGATAATGAGCATCCTTGTCTATTTCCCCTTGATAGTTGAAATTTCGAGGATAATATGTTATTAGTAAGTATTCTAGCTGTAGGTTTGTTATATAGTAACTTAATCCATAAAATAAAATTCTCTCCCAGTTGAAATTTTTGTAATACTTTATCCATATAATTCCATTCTACTTGATCAAATGCTTTTTCAGCATCCAGCGAAATAATTGATAATTCTTGATCTTCAGATTTGTGTGAGTGCATTATGTTGAGTAGACGTCTCATATTATTAGAAGAGTATCTCTTAGGGATAAACCCTGTCTGATCTGGGTTTATTAATTTACTAATGTATTTACTTAATCTTCTGGCTAATGTTTTCGCTAATATTTTTTGATCTGTGTTTAACAATGCTATAGCTCTATATGAGCCAGGTTCTTCTAAATCCTTATTTTTCTTAGGTATTAATGTAATCGTTGATTCCGCTAATGTATCAGGTAGTATTCGTTTTTTAAAAGCGTATTGGTACATTTTTTGTAATCTTGGTATTATTTTATCATAAAAGTTTTTATAAAATTCATTAGTAAATCCATCAGGGCCTGGTGTTTTTCCATTTTTTAGTGAGTTTATTGTATCTTCTAATTCCTTAATTGAGATTTGTGCACCCAGTTCCTCTTGTTCCTTCAGCTCTAACTTTGGAAGATTACAGGTATCCAAGAACTTTGTGATATTATTGGAATCAATTATCGTTTTAGATGTATACAAATTCTCGTAAAATTGCGCAAATCTTTTATTAATATCCTTCGGTGTTGTTAATAATTCCCCTTTATCTGATTTGATCTTTGGTATAGTATGTTCCTTTTCTCGTTTTTTTAGCTGGCGAGCCAAAAGTTTATGCGGTTTATCCCCAAATTCAAAGTGCTCTTGTTTTGTAATTTGAAAAAGTCTTATAAGTTTGGCAGATAATAATTTATTTAATTTAAATTTTAAAATTATCATTTTATTATGTTTATCTATTGTTGGATCTTTAGCATTATCTATATCCATTTGTCTAATAAGTTCTTCTAACTGTCTTTGTTCATTCTTATTCTTTTTATTTTGAAAAGCTTGATATGAAATTATAATACCCCTAATGTATGCTTTAAAAGATTCCCAAAGTAAAGTAGGCGATATATCTGAAGTATCATTTGTTTGAAAAAAGACCTCCATTTGTTCTTTTAAATATATACTCGCTTGTGGATCTTTTAAAATTTGAGAGTTAAATCTCCAGAATGAATTATTCTTAGACAATCCTTCCAGTTTTAAAAAGAAAGTTAGTGGAGAATGGTCTGAAATTGAATTTGTATGATATATTGCATTAGATGTTTGGGGGATTAATTTTGTATCCAGCAGAAAGTAGTCTATACGTGAGTATGTCTTATGTACCATTGAGTAAAACGAATATTCCCTGCCAGTTGGATTCACAATTCTCCAAACATCTGCTATATTAGTGTTGTTTATGTAGGTATTGAGGAGTTCCCCAGTTTTCGATTTCATATTCCCTCTCTGTTTTTGACTTGATTTATCTAAGTACGGGTCTAAAACACAATTAAAGTCTCCGCCTATTATAACATTTTGATAGTTTGACTCTGCAATTATATTGAAGATTTTATTGAAAAAGTGGGGGTTATCAAAGTTAGGGGCATATATATTTACCAAAGTAAGTGGAGTGTCATGGATTTCTCCATTAACTATTAGGTATCTCCCTTCTATATCTGTTATAATATTCTTTGCTTTAAATGGTATACCTTTTCTTATGATAATTGACGTGCCTCTAGATTTTGAAGTAAATGAAGAGTGGTATGTTTGACCTATCCATTTCGCCCTCAGCCTAACTTGGTCCTGAGGTTTTAGGTGTGTTTCTTGTAGGAAGGTAATGTCAGAATTATACATTTTTAGCTGAGCTAATATCTTACCCCTTTTGATAGGTTCATTAATACCTCTTATATTCCAACTACAAAATGAGACTCCTCCTAGGTTCCTTTGTGTGGTGTCATGCATTTTGAATAATTATAGTACCTTTGAATCTTGTGGTGCGTCCATATCCCAGGTCTTTAGGTATTGGGGGAGTTTTTGAATTATTAACTTTTGTTGGTATGTCCATATTATTCTTATCACTAAACACAAAACACAAACAAGTGATTTTATGTAATAAAAAAAAAACTAAAAAAGTGAGGCTACAGTGTCTATAGTCGGCACTGTAGCAAGTGACCCACCTGTAGGTGGGAAAAAACCTTATTTTGACTTCCATTGCGTTGTTGCTCAACTCGCTCCGCTCTCTTAGTTAATCATAACATATTAAAATATTAAAACGAGGCCTCACATTCATATATATAATACAATTTTACCCTGATATTTCCTTATAACATATATATATATCAGAGTTTAATTATTAAACCAATATTTTTGATTTCAATAAGAATCAGCTGTTGGTTGAAGGGGTTAACGAGACGTGCTCCTGGACATAAGCCAGGAGCTCGTTTCTCATCCCCTCCTCCCGCTTATAGCCAAGGTTACAATTTATTAAAAATTCATATTAGTATGTTAGTTCATTATTTTTTTGTTTTTTTTGTTAGTATTCTAATCTAACCTGCATAACTTTTAAAGTTGTTAATAGGATAAGTTCTTACAATTGGTTATAACATTTTAATCAATAAGCAATTATTTTCTAATTCATATCCCGTTATAAAGTTGTTTACACGTTTTGAACAGAAAATGTCCTTGCTTCAACATTCCGGAGATAACAGTGTAACTATCCCCAGACAAAACATAGCTGAGAATTATTCGGATCTGCCAAAGCTCCCTTTTATTTCTGTCTTTCAACAATCGTTTGGGCATATTTGAAAGCGTCTTCAGGCTTAACAAATGACTTTTCAAGACCATTAAAAGAAATACGCATTTTAGCGGGATAAAAAACCCCGAATCTGACCCCTTCTCTCCCTCTTAAAAGATCTTTAACCTTATCAAATTTGTTTCTTTTTTGCACAATTTCATGTGGGTAGTCCCTGAATATCTTAATAGTGTCTTTGTCCAGCCGTAATTGTACACCATATTTGATATGGGTCATAACATATTCCAGTTCTGCAGTGTCTCGAAATTTCACTATAATATGTCGTGGATAAGCTTTTCCCGCATCAAATCTTTTTCCAAATCTTGGGACACGATGAGCCACTTCGATTTTCGGTTCCTTGGGAAGATTCAACAGTTGTTTCAACAAGCCCATGGCAAATTCACGTACCTGTTCCCCTTCTGCCCCCTCTGAAACACCAAGAATCCTCAGATTCTGGCGTCTAGAACGAGCTTCCAGGTCCAGGCATTTGAATGAGACTTTCTCTAATTGAGTCCCCATTTGTAGTGATGCTTGTTCGTTTTCTCGCCTCATTTGCTCATGTTCTTGCCTCAATTTCGCCATGTCTTCAAC
>JAXLNO010000680.1:0-40382 GCA_038087875.1 Malacoraja senta
TGTTTCGACTAATGCAATCAACTCGACGTGCACAAACGGAAGATCAAATAGAACAAGTTGTCCAACAACTTTAGCCTGTGCACGCCACACGAAAGAAGAAGAGAAGTACTGTAGTTATTTAATGAGCAACATTCACAACTATACGTTGGATTTATCCAGGTTTTACTTCTACAGTCGGTCATATACATCACAAATTTGGTCGGGAGATATTTCAGTTGAAATTTTAACGTTAATTCTGAAGTGATTAGGGAATGATGGAAACAGCGTTTATCAACAGTTTAAAAAAAAAATCTGGTGCTTACAAACTGGGTATCTTTATTGCTGTTCACAACACATACATCTAATCTGAATGTCCGGTAATGTGGCGTTTTGACACCTTTAAATATATTACCAAAAGAACATTTGGTGCAGTTATGTCCTTTGGCCATCTCTTGTTAGTTAGTGTAATGTTTAACCTGTCAGATGGGTATAGTCAGTTTTAACAGCTATTATCATAAAATGCCTTTAGAAAATTCCTTGCAATCTGTGTATTTTGTTGTGGATAAATTATGTGGGAAGCGAGTGTTTCTGTACCAATAGCAATAACGACCCACGCTATGGCCATGTCATGATAATTTCCGATCCTTCACAGAAAACATGCTTGCATCAATCTGTAGTGTGCATGGTTAAGCATATATGTTATCAAGGTCCAGGATTTATTGACACAGGTTGATCATACGCTGAATAATCCAACCACATTTTTGTTTGGAAGTGGAAAGAAATAATAGAAATTGCATTAATTGCAATGTGTAAAAAGTGTTGAGATACTGTATTATAATTTTGCTGCATGTCATTGTGGGATATATCATGTCCTGATTGGTGAATATGTTTAGTTTGTAACTTTATTTGAAGCAGAAATAATATGTGAATGCTTCATTGAGTATAATTCCGACTGGTAACTACGCACTTCGTCCAAGCACATTATTGCATGCGTTATGCAAGCCATCTTAAATGACCACCTAAACTGTCATTTGGGAACTTAAAAAGCTGCCTAGGTTGCCTGGCTGACAACAGAGAAAAAAAGTTAAGTGAGAGCCCTGAGCCTTCATCAGTCAGAGTATTGAGTATAGAAGTTGGGAGGTCATGTTGCAGTTGTATAAGACGTTGGTGAGGCTGCATTTCTAGTATTGTGTTCAGTTCTGGGCACCATGTTATAGGAAAGATATTGTCAAGCTGGGACGGGTACAGAGAAGATTTAGGAGGATGTTGCCAAGACTAGAGGGTGTGAGCTACAGGGAGAGGTTGAGCAGGCTGGGTCTCTATTCCTTGGAGCGCAGGAGGATGAGGGGTGATCTTATAGAGGTGTATAAAATCATGAGAGGAATAGATCGGGTAGACGCACAGAGTCTCTTGCCCAGAGTAGGGGAATCGTGGACCAGAGGACGTAGGTTCAAGGTGAAGGGGAAAAGATTTAATAGGAATCTGAGGGGTAACCTTTTCACACAAAGGGTGGTGGGTGTATGGAACGACCTGCCAGAGGAGGTAGTTGAGGCTGGGACTATTCCAACGTTTAAGAAGCAGTTAGACAGGTACATGGATAGGACAGGTTTGGAGGGATATGGACCAAGCGCAGGCAGGTGGGACTAGTGAAGCTGGGACATTGTTGGCCGGTGTGGGCAAGTTGGGCTGAAGGACCTGTTTCCACACTGTATCACTCTATGACTCGATGAAGAAAGACTCTGCAAAATTAGCACAGAGGTTTTGAAAGTTGAAGGGCGAAATATTGATATGTGCACTAGTTAGCGAAAGAGGGAAAAAAATTAGATTGGATGAAAATAAAAATGCTCTAATCAATTGGGCACAAGATATGAATTTATCCCAGAAAGGCATGAGGCAGTCGGTCAGGCGAGATGCAACAAACTACAATGTTATACAGCACAGGATCAGGCCATTCGATCTAACTTGTCCATGCCAACCAAGATGCCCCATATAAGCTGGTGCCATTTGCCTGCGTTTTTGCCCATATCCCTCGAAAGATCTTTAAACCAGCATCTGTAGTTCTTTCCTACACAATCTAATCAGTTGTATGTAGACAAAAGTGCTGGAGAAACTCAGCTGGCGAGGCAGCATCTATGGAGCGAAGGAAATAGGCAACGTTTCGGGTCAAGACCCTGCTTCAGACTGATGTGAGGGTGGGGGGCGGGAAGAAGAAAGGAAAAGGTGGAGACAGTGGTCGAGGGGGGGAAGAGAGAGAGAGAGAGAGAGGGGGGGAAGAGAGAGAGAGAGAGGGAGAGGGATAGAGAGGCAGAGAGAGTCTGTGATCTCCACCTCTTCCTTTCTTCTTCCCCGCCCCCCCACCCTCACATCAGTCTGAAGAAGGGTCTCGACCCGAAACGTTGCCTATTTCCTTCGCTCCATAGATGCTGCCTCACCCGCTGAGTTTCTCCAGCATTTTTGTCTACCTTCGATTCTCCAGCATCTGCACTTCCTTCTTAAACAACTAATAAGTTGTTTGTTCGCTGAATAAAATCAGCCTTAAGTTATACATCATTTGTTAATCTTGCTCAAAAGAAATGTTAGTTTAGTTTGTTAAATACTTCATTTAGAAAACCCTATTATTACAGACAGATGTCATTCCACTCTCTGGCTATTGGGAAGACCAAAACCATTTTTACGTTGCAAAACAATTCCATAGACACAAAAAAACTTTAGGGAACACTCCAAAATTAGAGCAACTGGAATCATCATATTGCTATTATTTTACCAAATGCCAGACAAATCATCTTTTTTTTTCTCAGCTGCAGGTGATCATTTTTGATATTCCTGCCTAGTCTTCCTTATTTTACTTTGAGCATACAAAATACTGCCATTAGGAAGGAGCTCGGGAAAATCCCACACCCACTCAAGCACAGTTGTTAACGGTGGGGCTAGATGAATTACAGAGTGCAAGTTTAATACAAAAATCAATTCAAACACAGGACATGAGCCGTTTAAAAAGAAAATTTAAGAAAAAACATTTAAAAAGGAAAATTAACAGAATTATGAATTTGGTCGATGAGCTATATCACAGACGCAAACTGTTCCCCCCGCAACGCTGATTACACTGCGAGAGGCATATCGGACTCTCTCTAACTTCTACAGGTGCACAGTAGAGAGCATGCTGACCGGTTGCATCGTGGCTTGGTTCGGCAACTTGAGTGCCCTGGAGAGGAAAAGGCTACAAAAAGTAGTAAACACTGCCCAGTCCATCATCGGCTCTGACCTCCCTTCCATCGAGGGGATCTACCGCAGTCGCTGCCTCAAAAAGGCTGGCAGCATCATCAAGGACCCACACCATCCTGGCCACACACTCATCTCCCTACTACCTTCAGGTAGAAGGTACAGGAGCCTGAAGACTGCAACGACCAGGTTCAGGAACAGCTACTTCCCCACAGCCATCAGGCTATTAAACCTGGCTCGGACATAACACTGAACTTTACTAGCCAATACTGTTATTTGCACTTTATCAGTATATTGACCATTGTGTATATATTTATAGAATGCCTTGTAGTAAATGCCTACTATGTTCTGTTGTGCTCAAGCAAAGCAAGAATTTCATTGTCCTACCAGGGACACATGACAATAAACTCACTTGACTTGACTTGACTTGACTTGACTTGGGTCGGGTTTACTGAAATGGCCGACGTTCGGCTCCGTTGCGTACTACACGTCAGTCAAAAGACAAAGCACATTTATTGTCACACACACCAATTGGTGTAGTGGAATTTGAGTTGCCATTGCAGCACACCAATAAATTAAACACAACATTACAGAATTTAATATAAAACAGAAAAACATCCCCCCACAGCGGGATCACCGTTTCCCACTGTGAGGGAAGGCAGCAAAGTTCAGTCCACTTCCTCTTGTTCACCCGTGGTCGGGGCCTATTGAGGCCTCCACAGTCGCCGCTACAGCGGCCCAATGTTTCAGGCCCTCTCGCCGGGATGATGAAACTCCGGCCTCGGAACAGAAGAACACTCTCAGTGGCTCGGAATTTTGAAACGGCCGCTTGCTGCCGGAGACCGCGACTTCCGAAGTCCACAGGTCCTCGGAGCTCCAACACTGGCGATCCTCGGCGAAAGATCCCAGGCCTCCGCGATGCTAAAGTCAGCGCCGCGCACCGTGGCTGGACGCTCCGCAGACCACAGCTCCACGATGTTGATGTCGGCAGGCCCAGCACACACGGCGACCCGGGTAAGGCATCGCCCCGCTCGGCGATGGCACCTCAGAGCTGTGCCGCCGCTGAAGCTGAAGCTCTGGCCGGTCTCCGGCAGGAAAGGCCGCCCGCGCCAATCCAGGTGGTAGGCCGCGAGGAGGGGGCGAAGATGCGGCTCGGAGGAAAGACGCACCCTCGACCCAGGTAGGGACTGGAGAAAACGGTTTCCCCCTTCCACCCCCACCCACATAAAAAGACTAAAAGGCCACCAGAACAAAACCTTTTGACAAACTAAAAATAAAAAAGTGTGAAGGACGAACAGACGCTGCAGGCGTGGCTGCCACACCCTATGGTGCCACCACTCGAGTCATGCATGCGTAGATAGATTGGATTTTGCAGGAGTGGACCATCTTGGACCGCTCTAGTGTCTTTGCTCTAAACCTTTTGCCTCCTTCTACTTGTCCGAACATCGTTTACATGTCTTTATTGAATTGAATTGAATTGAATTAGACTTTATTAATCCCCTTATTCAGGGGAAATTCAGATATCCTTGCAGCACACTAATAAAAATACAACATAGTATTAAAAAGAAGTTCAACACCAAAACATCAAAGTCCAGTCCCCATCCTCTTGTCCACCCAGAGTCGGGCCAACTGAGGCCTCCACAGTCGCCGCCACGGCGCCCGATGTTCTCGCCGGGTGATGGTACTCCGGCGTCGGGAGAACCCCCCAGCGGCTTGGGGCGCCAGGAACGGCCGCCTTCCCACCGGAGACCGCGGCTTCCAAGCCAACAGACCGCGCCGGACGGAGCTCCACACACTGGCGATCTCAGCGAGAGATCCCAGGCTCCGGGATGTAACATTCAGCGTCGCAGCTGGGCCGCTCCACAGAACCGCGGCTCCACGATGTTCTCATCGGCGGTCCCAGCATACTGGAGTTCCAGCGCGGCGACCCAGGAAAGGCATCGCCCGCTCCACGACAGTGCTCCAGCGCTGCACCGCCGCCGAAGCCGATGTTCTGGCCAGGTCCCCTCAGGGAAACGTCGCTCCAGGACCCGCTGGTAGGCCGCAAGGACAGGTCGAAGGCGCTGCTCGGAGGAAGGCAACCCCTCCGACCAGGTAGGGACTCGAAAAGCAGTTTCCCCCTTCCCCCCACCACCCCCCACACATAAAAAGATTAGGCCCCCTGACTATACACTCAATGTACTAAAAATAATTAAAAAGAAGAGAAAAAATCGGACAGCTGCAGGACATGCAGCCGTTCTGGACAGCGCCTCCTCCGGCGGTATTGTTTCCTGCCTCAAGTGCTCATTCTAGCTGGTCGTTGAATATACTCACCACTCTCTGTGCGAAAAAGCTGCCCCTCAGCTTCACAGGTTCTAGGAGTAGAATTAGGCCATTCGGCCCATCGAGCCCACTCCGCCATTCAATCATGGCTGATCTCTGCCTCCCATTCCCATTTTCCTGCTTTCTCCTCACAACCCTTGACACCCGTTCTAATCAAGAATCTGTCTATCTCTGCCTTAAAACTATCCACTGACTTGGCCTCCACAGCCCTCTGTGGCAATGAGTCCCCCAGATTAACTGGAGGAGGTATCCAGGACCACACTCACCCCAACAACAGACTGTTTTCCCTGCTGCCCTTGGGGAAACGGTGCCGGCTGCTCAGGGCCAACACGGAGAGAATGAGGAGGAGTTTCTTGCCTCAGGCCATGAGACTGCTGAACGAGGACGGAGTGTCGCCACTCCCCCCTTCCCCCCAGCCCCCCAACGCCCAAACCCTCCCCACCCTCCTCACCAGCACCTGCACCCCCGCCCCGCCCCGCCTCGCCACCATCAAACACACACACATGGGACTGAACTGGATGGAACATGCTGTGATCACAGATGTTCCACGGCACTTGTCACTTTGCTTGTAACAGCACTACTTGTTATGTGGTATATTTATGGGGTATGTGTTATATGTAGGTATTGTTTTATGTGGGTTATGTGTAAGTGGGGAACCATGCACAACTGGACAGGCACTTAAACATTTCACTACTGGTTATACCTGTGTAATTGAGTATGTGACCAATAAACTTGAATTGAATTGAATTGAATTGAATTAACCACCCTCTGACTGAAGAAATTCCTCCTCACCTCCTTTCTAAAAGAGCGTCCTTTAATTGCGAGGCTACGACCTCTGGTCTCAGACTCTCCCACCAGTGGAAACATCCTCTCCACATCCACTCTATCCAGGCCTTTCACTATTCGGTAACGTTTCAATGAGGTCCCTCCCCTCATCCTTCTAAACTCCAGCGAGTACAGGCCCAGTGTTGTCAAACGCTCATCGTATGCTAACCCACTCATTCTCACCTTGAACCTATGCCCTCCAGTTCTTGATTCCCGAATCCTGGGAAAAGGACCACATGCAGTCACCCTATCTATCCACCTTGTTGTGTTACACACCGGCATAAGATCACTTCTCAGCCTCCTGTGCTCCAAAGAATAAAGTCCTAGGCTGCGCAACCTCACCCTGTAGCGCAGGCCCTCGAATCCTGGCACCGCCGTCGTTAATCTTCTCTGCAGCCATTCATACAGCTGCGCTGGAAGCTGCCCAAGTGGTACAAACATTGACTTCTCTAACTTCAAGTAACCCTTGCATTCCCCCTCTCTCCATCCCTTCCCCAACCCCAGTTTTCCGTCTAGTTTGACTGTCCTCCTGAATACATTTTGCTGTATTCCTCTGTGTCACCATCCCCTCAGCTAACAATGACTTGTATTCACTGGAATTTAGAAGGATGAGAGGGATTCTTATAGAAACATATAAGATTCTTGAGGGATTGGACGGGCTAGATGCAGGAAAAATGTTCCTGATGTTGGGGGAGTCCAGAACCAGGGGTCAAACAGTTTAAGAATAAGGGGTCGGCCATTTAGGACTGAGATGAGGAAACATTTCTTCACCCAGAGGGTTGTGAATCTGTGGAATTCTCTGCCACAGAAGGCAGTGGAGGCCGATTCACTGAATGTTTTCAAGAGAGAGTTAGATTTAGCTCTTAGGGCTAACGGAATCAAGGGATATGGGGAGAAAGCAGGAACGGGGTACTGATTGTGGATGATCAGCCGTGATCATATTGAATGGTGGTGCTGGCTTGAAGGGCCGAATGGCCTACTCCTGCACCTATTGTCTATGTTTCTATCTATTCTACATTTTGATCTCTCGTTTTCACACCTTACCCTTCCATATCTCTGTGGCTCCATCTCCCCTGACTCTCAGACTGAAGAAGCGTCTCTACCCGAAACGTCACCCATTCCTTCTCTCCAGAGATGCTGCCTGTCCCGCTG
Source organism: Malacoraja senta (assembly GCA_038087875.1). Lineage (NCBI taxonomy): Eukaryota > Metazoa > Chordata > Chondrichthyes > Rajiformes > Rajidae > Malacoraja > Malacoraja senta. The sequence continues at coordinate 7,498 of JAXLNO010000680.1, forward strand.
AGTCACTCCAGCATTTTGTGTCTATCACGGGATAAAAGTATCTGGAAATTTTCGATGAAAGCATTTTCACGTGCTTGAGAATTAAATTTAGATTTGAAAGAGCTGAAAATAAAATAGCTGGCGTTGGTAAAGGTGTGGTTGGAGCTGGAAGTACTCCCACTGGTTCTAACAGATCAAAACATGCTGATTCTATTTTTTGACTAATTGTAGTTCTAGGCCAAACCTATCTGGTGCTTCCTAACTATCCTGTAGAGCCTTGTGAGGTATTCGGAGTAACAAGCCATTCATTTAGTGTCATAGAGTGAGACAGCATGTAAACAGGCCCTTCGGCCCAACTTGCCAACACCAGCCAACATGTCCCAGCTACACTAGTCCCACCTGCCAGCATTTGGCCCATATCCCTCCAAACCTGACCTATCCACGTACCTGCCTAACTGCTTCGTAAACGCTGGGATAGTCCCAGCCTCAACTACCTCCTCTGGCAGCTTGTTCCATACATCCTCACAGCCCCAGAGACCCGGGTTCGATCCCGACTATATAACCATATAACCATAACAATTACAGCACGGAAACAGGCCATCTCGATCCTTCTAGTCCGTGCCGAACACGTATTCTCCCCTAGTCCCATATACCTGCGCTCAGACCATAACCCTCCATTCCTTTCCCGTCCATATAACTATCCAATTTATTTTTAAATGATAAAAATGAACCTGCCTCCACCACCTTCACTGGAAGCTCATTCCACACAGCCACCACTCTCCGAGTAAAGAAGTTCCCCCTCATGTTACCCCTAAACTTCTGTCCCTTAATTCTCAAGTCATGTCCCCTTGTTTGAATCTTCCCTACTCTCAATGGGAAAAGCTTATCCACGTCAACTCTGTCTATCCCTCTCATCATTTTAAAGACCTCTATCAAGTCCCCCCTTAACCTTCTGCGCTCCAAAGAATAAAGACCTAACTTGTTCAACCTTTCTCTGTAACTTAGTTGCTGAAACCCAGGCAACATTCTAGTAAATCTCCTCTGTACTCTCTCTATTTTGTTGACATCCTTCCTATAGGTGCTGTCTGTACGGAGTTTGTGCGTTCTCCCCGTGACCTGCGTTGGTTTTCTCAGAGAACTTCGGTTTCCTCCCACACTCCAAAAACGTGCAGTTTTTGTAGCTTAATTGGCTTGGTTTGAATGTAAAAATTGTCCCTAGTGTGTGTAGGATAGTGTTAGTGTGCGGGTACGCTGGTCGGTGCGGACTCATTGGGCAGAAGGGCCTGGTTCCATGCTGTATCTTTGTTTTGTTTAGAGTTACAGCGTGGAAACAGGCCCTTCGGCCCACCGGGTCCGCGCCGACCAGCGATCCCCACACACTAACACTATCCTACACGCACTAGGGACAATTTTTACATTATACCGAGCCAATTTACGTACAAACCTGCACGTCTTTGGAGTGTGGGAGGAAACTGAAGATCTCGGAGAAAACCCACGCAGGTCACGGGGAGAACGTGCAAACTCCGTACAGACAGCACCCGCAGTCGGGATAGAACCCGGGTCTCTGGCGCTGTGAGGCAGCAACTCTACCGCTGCTCCGCCGTGCCGCTCTAAAACTACACGGGTCAGACAGCATGTCTGGAGAAAAGGAATAGGTGACGTTTTGGGTCGAGACCCTTCTTGTCGACCCGAAACGTGACCCAATCCTTGTCTCCAGAGATGCTGCCTGTCCCGCTGAGTTGCTCCAGCCCTTTTGTGTCTGTCTTCAGTGTAAACCAGCATCTGCCTTTCCTTCCTACATGGATCTACTGAAGGCTTCATCCTTATAGCCAGTTTGATTGAAAGATTAAGAATCATGGGCGTTCACGGTGGCACAGCGTGTAGAGTTGCTGCCTTAGAGTGCTTGCAGCACCGGAGACGCAGGTTCGATCCCGACTACGGGTGCTGTCTGTACGGAGTTTGTCCGTTCTCCCAATGATCTGCGTGGGTTTTCTCCGAGATCTTCGGTTTCCTCCCGCACTCCAAAGACGTGCAGGTTTGTAGCTTAATTGGCGAGTTTGTATACTTGGTATAAGTGTATAATAGTCCCCAGTGTGGTGTAGGGTAGTGTTTGTGTGCGGGGATCGCTGGTCGGCGCGGACTCGGAAGGGCCCGTTCCCGCGCTGTATCTCTAAACTAAACTGAACTAAAAATCGGCATTCTTTTTTTTTTAGTAAAAATAAAAAAAACCCATCTTGATTATTCTGTGGGAATTGTTTATCGTGAGGCTTCCTGACATCTGCTGCAAAAGTGGAGCCAGAGATGGATGTTTGGCAGAGTATGAGTTTTCCATGGCAATATTCCATGGTCTTTCCGGAATTAGTTATTAAATAGCCAAGTTTAGTCACTCCCTCCACATTTTGGCATCACAGGGGCAGGCCAGAGGCAAGTTACAGCATAACAGGGGCAGGCCAGAGACAAGTTACACACAGCATAACAGGGGCAGGCCAGAGACAAGTTACACACAGCATAACAGGGGCAGGCCAGAGACAAGTTACACACAGCATAACAGGGGCAGGCCAGAGGCAAGTTACAGCATAACAGGGGCAGGCCAGAGACAAGTTACACACAGCATAACAGGGGCAGGCCAGAGACAAGTTACACACAGCATAACAGGGGCAGGCCAGAGACAAGTTACACACAGCATAACAGGGGCAGGCCAGAGACAAGTTACACACAGCATAACAGGGGCAGGCCAGAGACAAGTTACACACAGCATAACAGGGGCAGGCCAGAGACAAGTTACACACAGCATAACAGGGGCAGGCCAGAGACAAGTTACACACAGCATAACAGGGGCAGGCCAGAGACAAGTTACACACAGCATAACAGGGGCAGGCCAGAGACAAGTTACACACAGCATAACAGGGACAGGCCAGAGACAAGTTACACACAGCATAAACTTACCATTAAATTGTGCCATCAAGCTACATTGTAATAATGCTACAAGCTATATTTCCATATTGTCATAGAGTGATTCAGTGTGGAAACAGGCCCTTCGGCCCAACTTGCCTACACCGGCCAACATGTCCCAGCTACACTAGTTAGCGACTCTCTCTAACTTCTACAGGTGCACAGTAGAGAGCATGCTGACCAGTTGCATCGTGGCTTGGTTCGGCAACTTGAGCGCCCTGGAGAGGAAAAGACTACAAAAAGTAGTAAACACTGCCCAGTCCATCATCGGCTCTGACCTCCCTTCCATCGAGGGGATCAATCACAGTCGGTGCCTCAAAAAGGCTGGCAGCATCATCAAGGACCCACACCATCCTGCCCACACACTCATCTCCCTACTACCTTCAGGTAGAAGGTACAGGAGCCTGAAGACTGCAACGACCAGGTTCAGGAACAGCTACTTCCCCACAGCCATCAGGCTATTAAACCTGGCTCGGACATAACACTGAACTTTATTAGCCAATACTGTTATTTGCACTTCATCAGTATATTGATTCATGTGTGTATATATTTATAGAATGCCTTGTAGTCAATGTCTACTATGTTCTGTTGTGCTCAAGCAAAGCATGAATTTCATTGCCCTATCAGGGACACATGACAATAAACTCACTTGACTTGACTAGTCCCACCTGCCTGCGCTTGGTCCATATCCCTCCACACCTGTCCTATCCACGTACCTGTCTAACTGTTTCTTAAACATTGGTATAGTCCCAGCCTCAACTACCTCCTCTGGCAGCTCGTTCCATACACCCACCACCCTTTGTGTGAACAAGTTACCCCTCAGATTCCCATTAAATCTTTTCCCCTTCACCTTGAACCTATATTGCTGTAAGCTCTAATGAAGCATCTCCTCCGTTGTCAGAATGAGGCCAAGTGCAAATTGGAGGAACAGCACTTCATGTTTCGCTTGGGCAGCTTATAGCTGAATATTGATGTCTCTAACTTCAAGTAACCCCTGCATCCCCTCTCTCTCCGTCTCTCCCCCACCCTAGGCGGCACTAGTTTCACAGTCGTCTTGTTGAGTCTCATTGTCTGTAACTCGTTTTCACCTAGCCCGCAGCTAACAATGGCCTGTTTCCTTTATCATCGTTAATTTTTTGCACGTCTTTTCATTCATGTGTTCTACATCTCTCTACATCACCGTCTATATCTCTCGTTTCCCCATCCCCTGACTCTCAGTCTGAAGAAGGGTCTCGACCCGAAACATCACCTATACCTTTTCTCCAGAGATGCTGCCTGTCCCGCTGAGTGACTCCATTTTTTTTGTCTATCTTAAGTTATATAGGTTTACTTGTGTTTGTGCCAATCACTCGGTTACAATATAAATGAAGCCTAAATCTAGCAACTGATCCAGTCTAAGCTCTTTGTAAAATAATTTATTATTCTAAAGATAGACACAAAAAGCTGGAGTAACTCAGCGGGACAGGCAGAATCTCTGGAGAGAAGGGATGGGTGACGTTTCGGGTCGGGTCCCTTCTTCAGACCGAGAGTCAGGGGAGAGGGAGACACAGAGATAAGGAAGGGTAAGGTGTGAAAAGGAGACATCAAAGGGGACAAAGTGCAAGAAAAATGCAGATTAGATGCTTGTCCCGCCGAGTTACTCCAGCATTTTGTGTCTATCTTCACAGATGCTGTCTGTCCCGCCGAGTTACTCCAGCATTTTGTGTCTATCTTCGGTGTGTAGGGGCTGTTCCACTTGGGCAGCCTAATCCGCGAGTTAAGAAGACCGCCTTCGACCTTCAAGCTCGAGGGCACTCGCCTAGAAAGCCTCGAGCTGGATCGACTGTCGGCGTTGAAACCGCGAGCCGGATCGACCGACCGCACACACACTCACACACACACATCGCAAAGGCGGGGGCCAGGGAAAGCGGGGGAGCGCTGTCTGAAATTCACACCCGCGATGAAGAAGACGGTAAAACGGCTGCACAGTGTAAGGTAAGTCCTTTATAGAGCGCGGGGGGGGGGGGAGAGAGAAGGGGAGAGGAGCGAAGGGGAGAGAAGAAGGGGAGAGAGGGGGAGAGAAGGGGGGAGGAGGTGAAGGAGTGGAAACACTTTTAAGAAGTATAATAAAGTTTAGCGGGCATTTTACCTAATCGGTCGGTCTTCCTTGGTCCTGCAAACTCCAATGAGCCAATCAAAATGCCCGGTCAGCGAAGGAGATTGCCTACGGCTGCCCTCGACTGCCTGTAACTAAATAGCGACCCCACTCCACTGCACTACGAGTTCAAAAGACCCATGCCGACCAAATATTACTCGCGGAAAATGTTTCAACATGCTGAAAAGTTTTCTGCAACCTATTTGGGAACTTCCCTCGAGTATGAAGGAGAGTTCCAGTGACCTCGTAGGACCTCCTGGGACTATGTGGTCACCCAAGTGCAGGGCCGGCCTTAGGAGGTGCGGGGCCCAATTGGGAACAATTTTGGTGAGGCCCAGGTTCCCAGCCAAGGTCTGTAGAATCATAGAAATACAAATAAAGTCTATTATAGACTTCATATCTCTATGGTAGAATGGAAAGTAATCAAAATGTGCGCTTAATAAGTGCCTGCGAGTTAATGGACCAAACAGATTTAAGCTACATTTTAATATAAAATTGTAAGCCTACAAGTAACAATCAAAATGTGTAGATCACCTCTGAAAAGTACATAGAGGGTAGATTATCCCCCTTAGGCGCGAGGCGCAATTGGGAGCAATTGGTCCAATTGGCTTAAGGCCGGCCCTGCCCAAGTGGGACAGCCCCTGAAACCACCATCCGCAGTTCCTTCCCACACAACGTCTTGTTCCATTTTCAGCTTTGCCAACACGGTTGCCCTGCAAACCTAGGTTTGTGAAGAAATGCAAATTCCCTGTTGTGTTCAACTAACCCATGCCGTGCTGGACAGGAGTGTGGAGTATTGTGCAGGAGGATGGCGTATATCGTAATTCGTCTCAAGCGGTGGGGAATTGGAATCTATCTCCATCTCGAGCTACCCACCTCATCAAGCTGTGGCGTTGCAAAAGAAGGTGGATAAATGTGTTGAAAAACAAGCTGAGAGTTAGATCTGCCTGTCTAAGATACAACTAGTTAGACGAGGAACACCCCAGCAGTATGAATATCGATTTCTCCAACTTAGTTCTTAAAAAAGTAACCCTTACTTTCCCGCTCTCTCCATCCCTCCCCCCATCATAGTTCTACAACCAGTCTGACCGTCACCCTGGTTAAAAGTAGTAAACACTGCCCAGTCCATCATCGGCTATGACCTCCCTTCCATCGAGGGGATCTACCACAGTCGCTGCCAACCAGTCTGACCGTCACCCTGGTTAAAAGTAGTAAACACTGCCCAGTCCATCATCGGCTATGACCTCCCTTCCATCGAGGGGATCTACCACAGTCGCTGCCTCAAAAAGGCTGGCAGTATCATCAAGGACCCACACCATCCTGGCCACACACTCATCTCCCCGCTACCTTCAGGTAGAAGGTACAGGAGCCTGAAGACTGCAACGACCAGGTTCAGGAACAGCTACTTCCCCACAGCCATCAGGCTATTAAACCTGGCTCGGACATAACACTGAACTTTATTAGCCAATACTGTTATTTGCACTTTATCAGTATATTGACCATTGTGTATATATTTATAGAATGCCTTGTAGTAAATGCCTACTATGTTCTGTTGTGCTCAAGCAAAGCAAGAATTTCATTGTCCTACCAGGGACACATGACAATAAACTCACTTGACTTGACTTGACTTGTCACCTTCTCCTCGCTAGCAATGATCTGTTCGACATTTTCCTTCACCTGCATCTCTTATGATCTCTTATGGGCCTGTCCCACTTAGGCGACTCTTTAGGAGACTGCCAGGGACTAGTTTTAATGGAATTCACCTACGACACCTGGCGACAACCTACGTCAACCTGCGACAACCTAACGTCAGCAAAAATTGTCACCACTGTCGGCGAAAAAATTTCAACAGGTTGGAAATTTTTGCGGCAGTCGCCCAAAAAATTGCCTAAGAGGGACAGGCCCATTACACTTCCATGCCTCTGTGTCTCCCTCTCCCCTGACGTTCAGTCTGAAGAAGGGTCTCGACCTGAAACATCGCCCATTCCTTCTCTCCAGAGATGCTGCCTGTCCCGCTGAGTTACTCCAGCGCCCGCCGAAGGTTTTAACATCGGGAGCCCCAGTTCGCCTTGACGTTGCAGTTGGACTGCTGGACCGCGGGAGAAGAACAAGGGGAAGAGATAAGACTTTTGCCTTCCATCACAGTGAGGAGGTGTTAGAGATTCACTGTGATGGATGTTTGTGTAAACTGTGTTAAGTGGGGGTCTTGGTTTTTTTTGTAATGTAAGACTGTTGAAAATGCAATTTCGTTCAAACCAAGGCATTCTATTCTATTCTATTCTCTGGTAGGATGGTTCAGTTGCCTGATAACAGCTGGGGGAAGAAACTGTCCCTGAATCTGGAGGTGTGCGTTTTCACACTTCTGTACCTCTTGCCCGATGGGAGAGGGGAGAAGAGGGAGTGGCCGGGGTGCGACTGGTCCTTGATTATGCTGCTGGCCTTGCCGAGGCAGCGTGAGGTGTAGATGGAGTCAATGGAAGGGAGGTTGGTTTGTGTGATGGTCTGGGCTGCGTCCACAACTCTCTGCCATTTCTTGCGGTCCTGGATGGAGCTGTTCCCAAACCAAGCCTGATAAAATATTTTCTCCGGTCAAAGATGGAGTGGAATCGCCTTGGTAATAACCGGCGTGGCAATTTTGGCCGTGATACCCAGTACCCAAATCATTTACATTCTCTGAACATAAAGTGTCTAGACAAGCTGGTATGGATTCCCATGCCTAATTACTGTTGAGATGTTGGTGAGGTCCTTTATTCATCCATTGCTGTTTAGTTTAGTTTAGTTTAGAGATACAACACGGAAACGGGCCCTTCGGCCCACCGAGTCCGCGACGACCAGCGATCCCCGCACACTAACACAATCCTACACACACTAGGGACAATTTTACATTTACACCAAGGGATTTAACCTACAAACCTGCACGTCTTTGGAGCGTGGGAGGAAACCGGAGCACCCGGAGAAAACCTACGTGGTCACGGGGAGAACGTGCAAACTCCGTACAGACAGCACCCGTGGACAGGATGGAACCCGGGTCTTTGGCGCTGTGCGGCAGCAACTCTACCGCTGCGCCACCGTGTCACCCATATTGCTACACAAAATTGAGACTGTGGAAGTAACTGCAGATGCTGGTTTACACCGAAGATAGACACAATGTGCTGGAGTAACTCAGCGGGTCAGGCAGCAGCATCTCTGGAGAGAAGGAATGGGCGACGTTTTGGGTTGAGACCCTTCTTCAGACTGAGAGTCAGGGGAGAGGGTGACACAGAGATAAGGAAGGGCAAGGTGTGAAAACGAGACATCAAAAGAGATGGGGTTCAAGGAAAATGTAGAATAGGTCATTGTTGGCTGGGAGAAGGTGACAACAGAGCAAAGAGATAAAATCTAATCAGGAGGACAGTAAGACTGGTCGGAGAACTGGGAAGGGGGAGGGGATGGAGAGAGAGGGAAAGCAAGGGTTACTTGAAGTTAGAGAAGTCAATGTTCATACCGCTGGGGTGTAAGCTGCCCAAGTGAAATATGAGATGCTCTTCCCCCAATTAGCGTTGGGCCTCACTCTGACAGTGGAGGAGGCCCAGGACAGAAAGGTCAGTGTGGGAATGGGAGGGGGATTAAAGTGTTTGGCAACCGGGAGATCAGGTAGGTTTAGGCGGACTGAGCGGAGGTGTTCGGCGAGTGCTTCCTCCTCTCACCAAATGGTTTGCTGTGGATCCCACGCTCAGAGTAACCGAGCTCCCCCTGACCAGGTCTCCTGAGCCACAAGTTATTTTGGGATAGTTCAGGCATAGAGGGGCAGAATGGCCTTCTTCATTCCTTGTGCTGCTACAATGGACAGGTCACTTTCACAACTGAATGACCCGCACAGCCGAAAGGACACAGAGTGCTGGAGTAACTCAGCGGGTCAGGCAGCATCTCCGGAGAACATGGATAGGTGACGTTTCGGGTCGGGACCCTCCTTCAAACTGAGTGTAGAGTGGGGAGTGGAAAAAGACAAACTGGAATAGGGAAGAGGCAGGTTAATGTGGGAAGGCCAAACCACCATCTAGCACAGGATGCTGCCTGACCTGCTGGGTTTTATGTGCCTTTCCTTGCCAAACCAGTGTCCGCAGTTCCTTGATCAGTCCGAAGAAGGGTCTCGACCCGAAACGTCACCCATGCCTTCATTCCAGAGATGCTGCCTGTCCCGCTGAGTTACTCCAGCATTTTGGGTTTTCGCTTAATATAGTATAATATAGATAAATGTGAGGTTATCCACTTTGGTGGCAAAAACAAGGGGGCAGATTATTATCTCAATGGGGTTAGGTTAGGTAAGGGGGAGGTACTGAAAGTTGGCGTGCAGGTACAGCAGGCAGTGAAGAAAGCTAATGGAATGTTGGCCTTCATAACAAGAGGATTTCAGTATAGGAGTAAAGAGGTTCTTCTGCAGTTGTATAGGGCTCTGGTAAGACCACATCTGGAGTATTGTGTACAGATTTGGTCTCCTAATTTGAGGAAGAACATCCTTGTGATTGAGGCAGTGCAGCGTAGGTTCACAATATTGATCCCTGGGATGGCGGGACTGTCATATGGGGAAAGGATGAAGAGACTAGGCTTGTATTCACTGGAGTTTAGAAGGACGAGGGGGGATCTTATAGATGCATATAAAATTATAAAAGGACTGGACAAGCTAGATGCAGGAAAAATGTTCCCAATGTTGGGCGAGTCCAGAACCAGGGGCCACAGTCTTAGAATAAAGGGGAGGCCATTTAAGACTGAGGTGAGAAATACTTTTTCACCCAGAGAGTTGTGAATCTGTGGAATTCCCTGCCACAGAGGGCAGTGGAGGCCAAATCACTGGATGTATTTAAGAGAGAGTTATAGAGCTCCAGGGGCTAGTGGAGTCAAGGGATATGGGGAGAAGGCAGGCACGGGTTACTGATTGGGGACGATCAGCCATGATCACCATAAATGGCGGTGCTGGCTCGAAGGGCCGAATGGCCTCCTCCTGCACCTATTTTCCATGTTTCTACGTTTAACTTATGGACTGGGTGATAAGAAGCAGTGCTCCCGGTGACCAGCAGATGGCGGTACCTTGAGCCCCTGAACTCCTCAATATCTCAATCAATTCAATCAGTCTGAAGAAGGGTCTCGACCTGAAACGTCACCCATTACTCCTCACCAGAGATAGAAACATAGACAATAGGTGCAGGAGTAGGCCATTCAGCCCTTCGAGCCAGCACCGCCATTCAATATGATCATGGCTGATCATCCACAATCAGTTCCCCGTTCCTGCCTTCTCCCCATATCCCTTGATTCCGTTAGCCCGAAGAGCTAAATCTAACTCTCTCTTTTTTCCTGCATCTAGCCCGTCCGATTCCTTAAGAATGTTTCTATAAGATCTATAAGTTTCTATAAGATGCTGCCTGTCCCGCTGAGTTAGTCCAGCCATTATGTGTCTGTCTCCAGAAATGCTGCCTGTCCCGCTGAGTTACTCCAGCCATTTTGTGTCTGTCTGTGGCGGGTCTTAGTTTAGTTCAGAGATACGCACGGAAACAGGTCCTTCGGCCCACCAGGTCCGCACCGACCAGCGATCCCCACACACTAACACTACCCTGCACCAAGCCGGGACAATTTTTACATTTACCAATTCAATTAACGTACAAACCTGCACGTCTTTGGAGTGTGGGAGGAACCCGAAGATCTCGGAGAAAACCCACGAGGTCACGGGGAGAACGTGCAAACTCCGTACAGATAGCACCCGCGGTCGGGATCGAACCCGGGTCCCCGGCGCCGCATTCGCTGTAAGGCAGCAACTCTACCGCTGGGCCACCGTTACCGCCCACAGTATGGGAGCGCTGGCGTCCACCACCTACCTATTGATGATGCCTTTGATCTGGCCGTCCTTTTCCTCCTGTTGCCGGCGGAGACGGGTCTCGCTCTCGTCCAGACGGGACTGGTATTCCCGCAGGATCTTCCCCGTCTGCTCCTCCTGCGACATCAGCCGCCGCTCGTACTCCTCCAGCTTTCGGTTGGACATCTGCAGCCGCTCCTTCAGGGAGAGTATCTCCTCCTCGTACTGAGTCTGTTGCCCCTGCATGGATACGGGGGAGGCAGGGGAGACCGATTACACGTAACCAGAGTATGTACCGATCCGCGGGGGCTGCCCACCATCGCCCCGGACCCAATAACCACCCTCACCTAGGGTTGCCCACAGTCCCGTATTAGCCGGGACATCCCGTACATTGGGCTCAATTGGTACGGGACCGCCATTGTCCCGTATTTGACCGCTGCTACTCGGGTCGAGAGGACTGTCGGGTCGGAGCGCCGCGTCCGGCCCCGCTTCACCCGTCCCGACGTAGTGAAGCCCATGGAGTGCAGCAGCAGCAGCGCCTCACCCGTGGCCCCGTCGGTCGGCAGCCCGGGCCAGCTGTCCGACCTTCGGACCTTCGCTTACCGCCGACACCACCACCCCTCCTTCTCATGGCCGATCGTCGGTTCATGAGTTGGATGGGGTGCCGGACTTTGTCCGCGGCCCCCGGGGCCAAAACTCCTCAGCTGGCCCCGCCGGCTGGGCTTTGTGTGTAGTCCAGCACCCGGGGCCAACTCATCATTCACCCAGACACGGCCCAGTCGCTCAACGAATTGCCGTCCGGGAATTTGTCCCGTATTTTGACCTTTTGTCCCTTATTTGGGAGTGAGGAACTTGGCGACCCTAATCACAGCCCAGTCAGTAATTTAACGTGGTTTACTATCATTAATTGGGCGGCACAGTGGGGCCCGTTAGTCCGCACGCAAGCACGTGAACCGAGGACCAGAGGACACACAGGTTCAAGGTGAAGGGGGAAAGATTTAATAGGAATCTGAAACGTAGAAACATAGAAACATAGAAATTAGGTGCAGGAGTAGGCCATTCGGCCCTTCAAGCCTGCACCGCCATTCAATATGATCATGGCTGATCATCCAACTCAGTATCCCGTACCTGCCTTCTCTCCATACCCCCTGATCCCTTTAGCCACAAGGGCCACATCTAACTCCCTCTTAATATAGCCAATGAACTGGCCTCAACTACCCTCTGTGGCAGAGAGTTCCAGAGATTCACCACTCACTGTGTGAAAAAAGTTCTTCTCATCTCGGTTTTAAAGATTTCCCCCTTATCCTTAAGCTGTGACCCCTTGTCCTGGACTTCCCCAACATCGGGAACAATCTTCCTGCATCTAGACTGTCCAACCCCTTAAGAATTTTGTAAGTTTCTATAAGATCCCCTCTCAATCTCCTAAATTCTAGAGAGAATAAACCAAGTCTATCCAGTCTTTCTTCATAAGACAGTCCTGACATCCCAGGAATCAGTCTGGTGAACCTTCTCTGCACTCCCTCGATGGCAATAATGTCCTTCCTCAGATTTGGAGACCAAAACTGTACGCAATACTCCAGGTGTGGTCTCACCAAGACCCTGTACAACTGCAGTAGAACCACCCTGCTCCTATACTCAAATCCTTTTGCTATGAGAGCTAACATACCATTCGCTTTCTTCACTGCCTGCTGCACCTGCATGCCTACTTTCAATGACTGATGCACCATGACACCCAGGTCTCACTGCATCTCCCCTTTTCCTAGTCGGCCACCATTTAGATAATAGTCTGCCTTCCCGTTTTTGCCACCAAAATGGATAACCTCACATTTATCCACATTATACTGCATCTGCCAAACATTTGCCCACTCACCCAGCCTATCCAAGTCACCTTGCAGTCTCCTAGCATCCTCCTCACAGCTAACACTGCCCCCCAGCTTAGTGTCATCCGCAAACTTAGAGATATTGCCTTCAATTCCCTCATCCAGATCATTAATATGTTCTTAAGGGGTAACATTTTCCTTTTTCGCACAAAAGGGTGGTGGCTAGCACAGAAAATAGGTGCAGCAGTAGGCCATTCGGCCCTTCAAACCAGCATCGCCATTCAATATGATTGTGGCCGATCATCCACAATCAGTACCCCGTTCCTGCTTTTTTTCCCCATATCCCTTGATTGCGTTAATCTGGCGAGCTCTATCTAACTCTCTCTTGAAAACATCCAGTAAATTGGCCTCCACTGCCTTCTGTGGCAGAGAGTTCCAGGTATCCATTAGCCATGGAGCGGTATTTATTATCCCAGGCACAAGTGGGTGAATCGAGGACCAGAGGACATAGGTTTAAGGTGAAAGGGGGAAAGATTCAATAGGAGTCTGGTGGGTGTATGGGACAAGCTGCCAGAGGAGGTAGTTGAGGCTGGGACTATCCCAACGTTTAAGAAACAGTTAGACAGGTACATGGATAGGACAGGTTTGGAGGGATATGGATCAAATGTTGGCAGGTGGGACTAGTGTAGATGGGACATGTTGGCCGGTGTGGGCAAGTTCGGCCAATGGGCCTGTTTCCATGCTGTATCACTCTACGACTCCAAGTTACCTGAATCCGCGATTAGATTCCAACCTAATGCATCCCTTGGTATAAGTTCACAAGTTCATAAGTGATAGGAGCAGAATCGGGCCATTCGGCCCATCAAGTCTACTCCGCCATTCAATCATGACTGATCTATCTCTCCCTCCTAACTCCATTCTCCTGCCTTCTCCCCATAACCTCTGACACCCGTACTAATCAATAATCTATCTATCTCTGCCTTAGAAATATCCACTGACTTGGCCTCCACAGCCGTCTGTGGCAAAGAATCCCACAGATTCACCACTCTCTGGGTCTGGTTACCTGACTATTGGTATTGAATGGTCTCTCTGTAAACCCACCCAACCCTCCACCTCTATAACCCTCCATAAGTCCCTGCCTGTAACTCATTCCTGAGTATCCTTATTATGCATACAAACAATGAACCCATTAACTCTCTCCATTAAAAAAAACGAAATCCCTAGATTAGTGGGGCAGCACGGTGTCACAGCGGTAGAGTTGCTGCCTCACGGTGCCAGAGACCCGGGTTCCATCCTGACCACGGGTGCTGTCTGTACGGAGTTTGCACGTTCTTCCCGTGACCTGCGTGGGTTTTCTCCGAGATCTTCGGTTTCCTCCCACACTCCTAAGACGTGCAGGTTTTCAGGTTAATTGGCTCGGTATAAATATAAATTGTCCCTAGTGTGTGTAGGGTAGTGTTGATGTGTGGGGATCGCTAGTCAACGCGGACTAAATAGGGATGTAACGCTGAGGCTCTATAAGGCGCTGGTCAGGACACATTTGGAATATTGAGAGCGATTTTGGGCCCCATATCTGAGGAAGGATGTGCTGGCTCTGAAGAGGGTCCAGAGGAGGTTTACGAGAATGATCCCAGGAATGAGTGGGTTAACCTATGATGAGCGTTTGTCGGCACTGGGCCTGTACTCGCTGGAGTTTAGAAGAACGAGGGGGGGGCCTCATTGAAACGTACGGAATAGTGAAAGGCCTGGATAGAGTGGATGTGGAGAGGATGTTTCCACTAGTGGGAGAGTCTAGGACCAGAGGTCACAGCCTCAGAATTAAAGGGTGTTCCTTAAGGAAGGAGATGAGGAGGAACTTTCTTTAGTCAGAGGGTGGTGAATCTGTGGAATTCTTGGCCACAGAAGGCTGTGGAGGCCAAGTCAGTGGATATTTTTAAGGCAGAGATAGATAGATTCTTGATTAGTACAGGTATCAAGGGGTTATGGGGAGAAGGCAGGAGAATGTGGTTAGGAGAGAGAGATCGATCAGCCATGATTTAATGGCGCTGACTTGATGGGCCGAATGGCCTAATTCTGCTCCTATCACTTATGATCTCATTTCCCACTGCTCCCCTCCATTCCCTTCGCCCCCCTCTCCCCCCAATCTCTCCCTTGCCATCCACCCCTGATCAATAACCTCCTATTTCTTACCACTCACCTTCCATTACCCGTTTGGTTTAGTTTAGAGATACAGCGCAGAAACAGGCCCTTCGGCCCACCGGGTCCGCACCGACCAGCGATCCCCGCACATTGACACTATCCTACACACACTAGGGACAATTTACAATTATACCAACCCAATTCACCAACACACTTTGGAGTGTGGGAGGACACCGAAGATCTCGGAGAAAACCCACGCTGGTCACGGGGAGGACGTGTAAACTCCGTACAGACAGCACCCGTAGTCAGGATCGAACCTGGGTTTCTGGCGCTGTGAGGCAGCAACTCTACCGCTGGGCCACCGTGCCGCCCTTGTTTACGACAAATGGCCCCATGTCCCATTCAGACAACTCGCCACCCCTCCTTCACCTTACATCCCTTTTGCAATTGTTCTCCTCCCCATTAACCCAAACCCAATCATCCCGCTGGCAATGGCCTCCAATGGCCTCTTTATAGGATCTTATTGAAACATATAAGATTGTTAAGGGTTTGGGCACGCTAGAGGCAGGAAACATGTTCCCGATGTGGGGGAGTCCAGAACCAGGGGCCACAGTTTAAGAATAAGGAGTAAGCCATTTTGAACGGAGATGAGGAAACACTTTTTCACCCAGACAGTTGTGAGTCTGTGGGATTCTCTGACTCAGAGGGCGGTGGAGGCAGGTTCTCTGGATATTTTCAAGAGAGAGGTAGATAGGGCTCTTAAAAGATACCGGAGTCAGGGGATATGGGGTGAAGGCAGGAACGGGGTACTGATTGGGGATGATCAGCCATGATCACATCGAATGGCGGTGCTGTCTCGAAGGGCCGAATGGCCTCCTCCTGCACCTATTGTCTACTGATCCTCCTCACCCCCATTCTTTTCACTTTTCTCTCTCCTTTGCTCCCATTCTCTTCCCACCCAACAAACAACCTGGCCCACTGGTGACACAAACGCTCCAAATGCAACTAGTCTCCTGCACCCAGTGAGTGTTGAATCTGTGGCATTCTCTGCCACAGAAGGCAGTGAAAGCCAATTCATTGGATTTTTTAAGGGAGAGTTAAGGGCCTGTTCCACTTGGGCGTCATTTGCGCGTCATTTACGCGACATCATTTTCGCGCGTCGTGATGCACGCATGGCATGCATAACGCACGCATGGCATGCATTACGCACGCATGGTGCGTGGTGATGTAGGCAGTTATGCGCGGGATTCACAAAATCTTTGTGCGCCATCTGCGTGACATTGAAACGACACCCAAGTGGGACAGGCCCTTTAGATTTAACTCTTGCGGCTAACGGAATCAAGGGATATGGGAAGAAGGCAGGAACGGGGAACTAATTGGGGATGATCAGCCATGATCACATTGAATGGTGGTGCTGGCTCGAAGGGCCGAATGGCCAACTCCTGCACCTATTGTCTATGGTTCCATGCCTTGAGATGCTTGGCAGCTGTCTACATCTGTGCTGGGATAAAGGTGGATGTTCCAATAAGTCTCAGGCCTCACATTAATGTTTTATTTAGCTTAGAGATACAGCGCAGAAACAGGCCTCTCGGCCCACGGAGTCAGCGCCGACCAGCGATCCCCCCACATTAACCCTACCCTAACACCGACCAGGGACAAAGTTACAACTTCTAGACTTCATAGAGAAATTCTGCATTTGCTTTGGTTTAGTTTAGTTATAGTTGAGTCAGTTGCAGAGATACAGCGCGGAAACTGGCCCTTCGGCCCACCGGGTCCCCGTCGACTGGCGATCCCCGCAAATCCTCCACACACCAGGGACAATGTACATTTATGCCGAAGCCAATTAACCTACAAACCTGCACGTCTTTGGAGTGTGGGAGGAAACCAGAGACTCGGAGAAAACCCACGCAGGTCACGGGGAGAACGCGCAAACGGGTACAGACAAGCACCCGTAGTCGGGATCGAACCCGGGTGTCTGGCGCTGTGAGACAGCGACTCTACTGCCGGGCCACCGCGCCACCCTGAATGGTTCAAGAATTCCCCAAACTTCCGAGTGCCTTACGGACCTGTCCCACTTGGCGATTTTTAAGGCAACTGCCGGCGACTGTCTTAGTCGTAGCAGGTCGCCTAATTTGAGGAAGGACATTCTTGCTATTGAGAGAGTGCAGCGTAGGTTTACAAGGTTAATTCCCGGGATGGCGGGACTGTCATATGCTGAGAGATGGAGCGGCTGGGCTTGTACTCTCTGGAGTTTAGAAGGATGAGAGGGAATCTTATTGAAACATATAAGATTATTAAGGGCTTGGACGCGCTAGAGGCAGGAAACATGTTCCCGATGTTGGGGGAGTCCAGAACCAGGGGCCACAGTTTAAGAAAAAGGGGTAAACCATTTAGAACGGAGACGAGGAAACACGTTTTCTCACAGAGAGTGGTGAGTCGGTGGAATTCTCTGCCTCAGAGGGCGGTGGAGGCCAGTTCTGTGGATGCTTTCAAGAAAGAGCTAGATAGGGCTCTTAAAGATAACAGAGTCAGGGATATGGGGAGAAGGCAGGAACGGGGTACTGTTTGGGGATGATCAGCCATGATCACATTGAATGGCGGTGCTGGCTCGAAGAGCCGAATGGCCTACTCCTGCACCTATTGTCTATTGTCTATTAAGACCGGCGACAACCTACGTCATCCTGGCGACAACCTACGACAGCACCTACGTCAAACCCACTGTTGGTGAAAACATTTCAACATGTTGAAAATTTGGTGGCGGCCAGAAGTCGCTACGACTTTTTGTGCGACTGATGAGACGACTCACGGCGAACATATGGCGACAAACCAGTCGCCTGTCGTGGCCGAGAAACATTGCCTAAGTGGGACAGGCCCATTACTCCTGGAACCACCGACAACCCCTCGCCAACACGGTTCCCGTTTTCACCTTGCTCTCGTCCATGGATTTGGAGTATTCCCGCAGTTTCTCTGCTGCTCATGATTTTGTACACCTCTATAAGATCACCCCTCATCCTCCTGCGCTCCAAGGAATAGAGACCCAGCCTGCTCAACCTCTCCCTGTAGCTCACACCCTCTAGTCCTGGCAACATCCTTGAAGATCATCTTTGTACCCTTTCCAGCTTGACAACACCTTTCCTATAACATTGTGCCCAGAACTGAATACTCTAAATGCGGTCTCACCAACGTCTTATACAACTGCAAAATGACCTCCCAACTTCTATACTCAATACTCTGACTGATGAAGGCCAAAGTGTTTTGTTTAAAGCCTTTTTGACCATCTTATCTACCTGGGACTCGACCTTCAATGAACCATGCACCTGTACTCATAGATCCCTCTGCTCTACAACACTCCCCAGAGGCCGATCATTCACTGTGTCTTATTCTTCTCATGATTTTATACACCTCCATAAGATCCCCCCTCATCCTCCTGCGCTCCAGGGAATAGAGTTCCAGCCTACTCAACCTCTCCCTGTAGCTCACACCCTCGAGTCCTGGCAACATCCTCGTAAAACATGACGCATTTCCTTCAGCCTCTGCAATTTACAGAATTTTGCTAAACAGAATGTTTTCCAGTAAAACACAAGCCTTTTGTACATTGGGGTACGACTACACAAAGGCGTTTGGCACGTTGGCCTTCATCAGTCAGAGTATTGAATATAGAAGTTGGGAGGTCACGTTGCAGTTGTATAAGACATTGGTGGGATTGCATTTAGAATATTGTGTTCAGTTCTGGGCACCATGTTGTAGGAAAGATGTTGTCAAGCTGGAAAGGGTGCAGAGATGATCTTCAAGAATGTTGCCAGGACTAGAGGGTGTGAGCTACAGGGAGAGGTTGAGCAGGCTGGGTCTCTATTCCTTGGAGCGCAGGAGGATGAGGGGTGATCTTACAAAGGTGTATAAAATCATGAGAGGAATAGATCGGGTAGACGCACAGAGTCTCTTGCCCAGAGCAGGGGAATCGAGGACCAGAGAACACAGGTTCAAGGCGAAGGGGGAAAAGATTTAATAGGAATCTGAGGGGTAACGCCATTAGACTATTAAACACAACTTCAAACAAACTCTGAACTATAACAGCCTATTGCACTTTATCTGTTTACTTATTCATGTGTGTATATATATATATATACTATGGGATGGCGGGACTGTCATATGCTGAGAGAATGGAGCGGCTGGGCTTGTACTCTCTGGAGTTTAGAAGGATGAGAGGGAATCTTATTGAAACATATAAGATTATTAAGGGCTTGGACGCGCTAGAGGCAGGAAACATGTTCCCGATGTTGGGGGAGTCCAGAACCAGGGGCCACAGTTTAAGAAAAAGGGGTAAACCATTTAGAACGGAGACGAGGAAACACGTTTTCTCACAGAGAGCGGTGAGTCGGTGGAATTCTCTGCCTCAGAGGGCGGTGGAGGCCAGTTCTGTGGATGCTTTCAAGAAAGAGCTAGATAGGGCTCTTAAAGATAGCGGTCAGGGGATATGGGGAGAAGGCAGGAACGGGGTACTGTTTGGGGATGATCAGCCATGATCACATTGAATGGCGGTGCTGGCTCGAAGGGCCGAATGGCCTACTCCTGCACCTATTGTCTATTGTCTATTAAGACCGGCGACAACCTACGTCATCCTGGCGACAACCTACGACAGCACCTACGTCAAACCCACTGTCGGTGAAAATATTTCAACATGTTGAAAATTTGGTGGCGGCCAGAAAGTCGCTACGACTTTTTGTGCGACTGATGAGACGACTCACGGCGAACATATGGCGACAAACCAGTCGCCTGTCGTGGCCTAGAAACATTGCCTAAGTGGGACAGGCCCATTACTCCTGGAACCACCGACAACCCCTCGCCAACACGGTTCCCGTTTTCACCTTGCTCTCGTCCATGGATTTGGAGTATTCCCGCAGTTTGTACTCTTCCCGTTCCAGGTGCGAGCTCTCGATGTCGGCGGAAAGGTGGGTCATGTTGGTCACCCAGGCGACCGTCCGCTCAGATGGGGTGACGGGGTGCAGCGTGGATGGGGAGTGGGAGGCCTGGGGGGGGTACAGAACAGACAGTAGTCACAAATAACATCAGCAGTCTGAAGCAACGTGAAATGCACTTTACACATCGTAGCTCAGTATCCCCATCGACCGATCGACCGATCGATCGACCGCCTTACGATTCGATAGAACTTGAATCATCCCAGCAGGGAAACTGATCATAAAAACACAAGAGACATGAAATTAAAAATGAAAGGATTGGGGGTGTGCAAAGATTGGGGAGGGGAGGGGGGTTGGGTCGGAGTCAGTCTCAGTCTACCCCACGACAGAAGGGGGAGGAGTTGTACACTTTGATAGCCACAGGGAAGAAGGATCTCCTGGGGCGTTCGGTGCTGCATCTTGGTGGAACCAGTCTGTTGCTGAAGGTGCTCCTCAGGTTGACCAGTGTGTCATGGAGGGGGTGAGTTGTTATTGTCCAGGATGCCTTTCATATATTCATAAGTGATAGGAGCAGAATTAGGCCATTCGGCCCAACTAGTCTACTCCGCCATTCAATCATGGCTGATCTATCTCTCCCTCCTAACCCCATTCTCCTGCCTTCTCCCCATAACCCCTGACACCCGTACTGATCAAGAATCTATCTATATCTCTGCCTTAAAAATATCCACTGACTTGGCCTCCACAGCCTTCTGTGGCCAAGAATTCCATTCAGTTATATCCCTGTTTTGTATCAGTTACAAAGTGGGATTTTCCCGTGGTGTCAAAGGTTTTCAGATTCTTGGCTGTTTATTTCATTCAAAGGCTGCAATGCCGGCATTTGTTGTCTGGTCCTAACCTCCCTGAACTGTGGAAGGGCCAACCAGGAATGAGTGGGTTAGCATACGATGAGCGCTTGATGGCACTGGGCCTCTACTCGTTGGGCTTTAGAAGGTTGAAGCTTACAGAATAGTGAAAGGCTTGGATAGAGTGGGTGTGGAGAGGATGTTTCCACTAGTGGGAGAGTCTAGGACCAGAGGGGCACAGCCTCAGAATTAAAGGACGCTCTTTAAGAAAGGAGGTGAGGAGGAGCTTTAGTCAGAGGGTGGTGAATCTGTGGAACTCATTGGTAGAGAGGGGTGTGGAGAGGGACCAGTAGAGCGTCCCTTGTAGCCAGGGTCCGGAGGGCAAGGAGCACCGCCTCTCCACCTCGGGTCCGTAGGGGGAGGAGCGTCTCTGCTGTCAGCGACCGGGGGAATGGTGACGGGACCTAGGGTAGAGGGCAGGGCCGAAGATGTCCTGGTTGGGTTGCTCCTAGGCCTGGCCAAGCTGGCCATCCGCGAGTCACGGTGCCAGGCGGAAGAGGGCTCTGCCCGAGCCGGATGCTTGCCCCTTTACCGGGGGTAACGTCCGTGCCCGGGTGGTGTTAGAGAGGGACATCGTTGTTACTTGGTATATAAGTAAGGGTTGTAATATAGTTATTTGGAAATTTAGTGTCTAAATAATTTGGTGATTTTGTACTATGGTGGTGGGTGTCACCACAGTTTTGGTTTATTAAGGGCTTGGACACGCTAGAGACAGGAAACATGATCCCGATGTTGGGGGAGTCCAGAACCAGGGGCCACATTTTAAGAAAAGGAGTAAGTCATTTAGAACGGAGACGAGGAAACACTTTTTCTCACAGAGAGTGGTGAGTCTGTGGAATTCTCTGCCTCAGAGGGCGGTGGAGGCCGGTTCTCTGGATGCTTTCAAGAGAGAGCTAGATAGGGCTCTTAAAAATAGCGGAGTCAGGGGATATGGGGATATGGGGAGAAGGCAGGAACGGGGTACTGATTGGGGATGATCAGCCATGATCACATTGAATGGCGGTGCTGGCTCGAAGGGCCGAATGGCCTACTCCTGCACCTATTGTCTATTCTATCGTGATAGTAATTAAATGAATTATTTTTGATACCAAAAAAAAGGCCAAGTCAGTGGATATATTTAAAGCAGAGATAGATAGATTCTTGATTAGTACGGGTGTCAGGGGTTATGGGGAGAAGGCAGGAGAATGGGGTTAGGAGCGAGAGATAGATCAGCCATGACTGAATGGCAGAGTAGACTCGATGGGCCGAATGGCCCAATTCTACTCCGATCGCTTGTGGACTTGTGAACCATATTGGTGGATGTGGAGTCACATATAGACCAGACTCTGTCGGGCTGGCTGATTCCCACTCTTGCAAGATGCATAGGAGAGAACGGCAGATGCCGGTTTACACCGAAGATAGACACAGAAAGCCGGATTAACTCAGCGGGACAGGCAGCATCTCTGGAGAGAAAGAATGGGTGACGTTTCGGGTCGAGACCCTTCTTCAGGCTGAGAGTCAGGGGAGAGGGAAGCGAGAGATATAGACGGTGATGTAGAGAGATAGAAACATAGAAAATAGGTGCAGGAGGAGGCCATTTGGCTCTTTGAGCCAGCACCGCCATTCATTGTGATCATGGTTGATTGTCCCCAATCAATAACCTGTGCCTGCCTTCTCCCCATATCCCTTGACTCCACTAGTCCCTAGAGCTCTACCTAACTCTCTCTGAAATCCATCCAGTGATTTGGCCTCCACTGCCCTCTGTGGCAGGGAATTCCACAAATTCACATCTCTCTGGGTGAAAACGTTTTTTCTCACCTCAGTCTTAAATGGCCTCCCCTTTATTCTAAGACTGTGTGGCCCCTGGTTCTGGACTCGCCCAACATTGGGAACATTTTTCCTGCATCTAGCTTGTCCAGTCCTTTTATAATTTTATGTTTCTATAAGATATCCCCTCATCCTTCTAAACTCCAGTGAATACAAGCCTAGTCTTTCCAATCTTTCCTCATATGACAGTCATCCTTGTGATAGAAAAGAAATGAATGAAAGATATGCAAAAAAGTAATGATGATAAGGGAAACAGGCCGTTGTTAACTGTGTGCTAGGTGAAAACGAGTTACAGACAATGAGACTCAACAAGACGGCTTTGAAGCTGGTACGACTGGGGTGGGGGAGGGATGGAGAGAGAGGGGATTACTTGAAGTTGGAGAAATCAGCTTGTAACCCAGTGGTATGAACATTGATTTCTCTAACTTTAATTAACCCCTGCACCCCCTCACGTTTCTCAGCTGCTCATGATTTTGTACACCTCTATAAGATCACCCCTCATCCTCCTGCGCTCCAAGGAATAGAGACCCAGCCTGCTTAACCTCTCCCGGTAGCTCACACCCTCTAGTCCTGGCAACATCCTTGAAGATCATCTTTGTACCCTTTCCAGCTTGACAACACCTTTCCTATAACATGGTGCCCAGAACTGAATACTCTAAATGCGGTCTCACCAGCGTCTTATACAACTGCAAAATGACCTCCCAACTTCTATACTCAATACTCTGACTGATGAAGGCCAAAGTGCTTAAAGCCTTTTTGACCATCTTATCTACCTGGGACTCGACCTTCAATGAACCATGCACCTGTACTCCTAGATCCCTCTGCTCTACAACACTCCCCAGAGGCCGATCATTCACTGTGTCTTATTCTTCTCATGATTTTATACACCTCCATAAGATCCCCCCTCATCCTCCTGCGCTCCAGGGAATAGAGTTCCAGCCTAATCAACCTCTCCCTGTAGCTCACACCCTCTAGTCCTGGCAACATCCTCGTAAAACATGACGCATTTCCTTCAGCCTCTGCAATTTACAGAATTTTGCTAAACAGAATGTTTTCCAGTAAAACACAAGCCTTTTGTACATTGGGGTACGACTACACAAAGGCGTTTGGCACGTTGGCCTTCATCAGTCAGAGTATTGAGTATAGAAGTTGGGAGGTCACGTTGCAGTTGTATAAGACATTGGTGAGATTGCATTTAGAATATTGTGTTCAGTTCTGGGCACCATGTTGTAGGAAAGATGTTGTCAAGCTGGAAAGGGTGCAGAGATGATCTTCAAGGATGTTGCCAGGACTAGAGGGTGTGAGCTACAGGGAGAGGTTGAGCAGGCTGGGTCTCTATTCCTTGGAGCGCAGGAGGATGAGGGGTGATCTTACAAAGGTGTATAAAATCATGAGAGGAATAGATCGGGTAGACGCACAGAGTCTCTTGCCCAGAGTAGGGGAATCGAGGACCAGAGGACATGGGTTCAAGGTGAAGGGGAAAAGATTTAATAGGAATCTGAGGGGTAACGCCATCAGACTATTAAACACAACTTCATACAAACTCTGAACTATAACAGCCTATTGCACTTTATCTGTTTACTTATTCATGTGTGTATATATATATATACTATGGTATATGGACACACTGATCTGTTTTGTAGTCAATGCCTACTATGTTCTGTTGTGCTGAAGCAAAGCAAGAATGTCATTGTCCTATCTGGGACACATGACAACAAACTCTCTTGAAAGGGGGATAGACAGATACAGAGTTGATATTTCAGGTTGAAGACTGGGGCGGCACGTTGGAGCAGCGGTAGAGTTGCTGCCTCACAGCGCCAGAGACCCGGGTTCCATCCTGACCACGGGTGCCGTCGGTACGGAGTTGGCACCTATTCCCTGTGACCACATTGGGTTTCCTCCGGGTGGCATATGGTGCTAGCACAACAACCTGGCCCTCAACACCAGCAAGACCAAGGAACTGATTGTGGACTTTGGAAGGAGTAGGATGGGGACCCACAGTCCCGTTTATATCAACGGGTCGATGGTTGAAAGGGTCAAGAGCTTCAAATTCCTGGGCGTGCACATCTCTGAAGATCTTTCCTGGTCCGAGAACAATGATGCCATTATTAAGAAAGCACATCAGCGCCTCTACTTCCTGAGAAGATTACGGAGAGTCGGTTTGTCAAGGAGGACTCTCTCGAACTTCTACAGGTGCACAGTAGAGAGCATGCTGACCGGTTGCATGGTGGCTTGGTTCGGCAACCTGAGCGCCCTGGAGAGGAAAAGACTACAAAAAGTAGTAAACACTGCCCAGTCCATCATCGGCTCTGACCTCCCTTCCATCGAGGGGATCTACCACAGTCGCTGCCTCAAAAAGGCTGGCAGTGTCATCAAGGACCCACACCATCCTGCCCACACACTCATCTCCCTACTACCTTCAGGTAGAAGGTACAGGAGCCTGAAGACTGCAACGACCAGGTTCAGGAACAGCTACTTCCCCACAGCCATCAGGCTATTAAACCTGGCTCGGACATAACACTGAACTTTATTAGCCAATACTGTTATTTGCACTTTATCAGTATATTGACCATTGTGTATATATTTATAGAATGTCTTGTAGTAAATGCCTACTATGTTCTGTTGTGCTCAAGCAAAGCAAGAATTGCATTGTCCTACCAGGGACACATGACAATAAACTCACTTGACTTGACTTGACTTGACTTGACTTGCTCCGGTTTCCTCCCACCCTCCAAACACGTGCAGGTTCGGAGCTTAATTGGCTTCTGTGGATTGTAGGATAGAACTAGTGTACGGGGTTGACTGTAGGTCAGCGTGGACCCGGTGGGCTGAAGGGCCTGTTTCCACACTGTATCTCTAAACTAATCTGCAATTGTTTCCCCCCGTACCCAATTCTAAGAAAAAGCACCCGTATCCAGGATCGAACCCGGGTCTCCGGTGCTACAAGCGCTGTAAGGCAGCAACTCTACCGCTGCGCCACCATAAAACGGCATCTGCTGTTCCCTCCTACACACAGAGTCCAATCTAAGGCAGTCCGAGGGTCCCCGATGAGGTAGAGACTAGTTCAGGATGGCTCTCTCTCTCTCGCTGATAGCAGTGGGATGGCTCAGTGGCCTTGTATCCACTGGAATTTAGAAGGATGAGAGGGCATCTTATAGACACATATAAAATTCTTAAAGAATTGGACAGGCTAGATGCGGGAAAAATGTTCCCAATGTTGGGGGAGACCAGAACCAGGGGTCACACAGTTTAAGAATAAGGGGCCGGCCATTTAAGACTGAGATGAGGAAAACCTTTTCCACCCAGAGAGTTGTGAATCTGTGGAATTCTCTGCCACAGAAGGCAGTGGAGGCCAATTCACTGGATGTTTTCAAGAGAGAGTTAGATTTAGCTCTTAGGGCTAACGGAATCAAGGGATATGGGGAGAAAGCAGGAACGGGGAACTATTTGGGGATGATCAGGCATGAGTACAGAAGTGAGATTGACCGATTCACCAAATGGTGCCAGCACAACAACCTGGCTCTCAACACCAGCAAAACCAAGGAACTGATTGTGGACTTTGGAAGGAGTAGGATAGGGACACAGAGAGAGTTAGATACAGCTCTTAGGGCTAACGGAATCAAGGGATTATGGAGAGAAGGCAGGAACGGGGCACTGATTCTGGATGATCAGCCATCACCCAAAGGGACTGGGAAATCGACAGAAGAATGTGTTTTTTTTCCATGTTATTTATTTTAGTTGTTTATCTTAGACTTTTGCTCTAAGAAAATGTGTGCACTGACTGGTTGGCATTTCTAATTTCGTTGTACATGTTTACATGTTATAATGACCCCCGGTCCATGTCAACTCCCATCCCATAACCTCCACGAACTTATTTAAGTTTCTGGGCACCTATATCTGCAATAATCTAAAATGGCACATCAATGCTGACCACATCATTAAGAAAGGACAACAACGCCTATACTTCCTCAGACAGCTCAAGAAGTTCAGAGTCCACAAACACCTCCTGGTACGCTTCTATCAATCCATCATTGAAAGCATCATCACCTCCTCAATCACAGTCTGGTACGGAAACACTGACAGTCACTCACTACACAGAATACAGCGCATTGTCTCCAAGGCCTCTAGGATCATCAACTCTCCCCTCCCCTCAATCCATTCCATTTACCTCCAACGTACCTCAAAACGGGCAACAAAGATCACCTCGGACCCCTCCCATCCAGCAAACCACCTTTTCCAGTCTCTCCCTTCAGGGAGGAGCCTTAGGTCACTTGCTACAAAATCCACCCGTTTTAAAAACAGTTTCTTCCCCTCAGCAATAAGAACACTTAATTCCCTCCAATAACTTTTTGACTTTGATGTATACAGTGTCTTGTCTATGGTTTTTGTCTGTTCTTTTGCACTATGTATTGTTGGTGAGATTTGTGATTTGTGATGTGCTTTATTATTATGATCTGTGTTGTTATTAGTGTTAATGTGCTAAAGCAGTGTACCATCATGTACCGAACCCAATTACCACCAACCCTGGTCGTGTGGCAAATAAAGATTCTATTCTATAAAGTATTCATTCATTCGTTCATGATCACATTGAATGGCGGTGCTGGCTCGAAGGGCCGAATGGCCGACTCCTGTACCTATTTTTCTCTGCTCTCTATGACAACAGTTCCTTCCGCCAGGCCCGGCCTCGTACCTGTTTGTTGATGGCAGATTTGGGGGCTGGTGCATCGGCCTTGGCCATGATGGACTGCTGCCGGACCTTGGCGGGGTGGGCCGGCTCTGCGGGCGACTGGAGCAGGTTGGCGCTGGGTGGCCGCGGTCTCTGCGCGGCGCTGACCGTCAGCTGCTGGGTCTTGCCCCGGACCAGTGGCGGGGGCGGGGGTGGCGGCGGCTGGTCGATGCGGCGCTGCGGCCCGATGTTGGTGGGCGGGGTGGACAGCATGTGCTGGAGGTTGTCGGTCAGAGACAGCTGACGCCGGCTGAACTCGCTGTTCTGCCGGGCAAACTCGTCGCTGTAGCTGTGGCTGTGGAAGATCTGCTTGTTGGCCGACAGATCCTCGCTCTTGCTGTAGCCGTGGTAGCCCAGCAGGCCGGCCCCCGGGTCGGCCGGCGTCCTCAGGCTGGCCGGCCCGTCCGACGTCATGTTGAACAGCGGGTTCTGGAAGGACAGGGGGACCCTCAGCTGCCCGTGCAAGCCGTCCGTGGTGATCCCCATCTGCCCCAACCTCAGGCCTCCGGACACGCTCGAACCGCTGCCCTGGGACAGCCGGCTAGGCCTGAGGCCTACCGTAGTGCCGATGGAGGCCTGGCTGCTGTTCAACATCTCCCCGACGGTCTGCATGTTGCTGATGCTGTTCATGCTCCTGCTGTCCTGCAGGTCCATCATGGAGATGCTCTTGTTGGTGGTCATCATCTTGGGGTCGGGCTCGGTGATGTCCGAGCTGCTGGTGCAGTACGCCGGCGAGGAGCGGGCCAGAGGGGGCCGCGTTACGTAGAACACGTCCTTCCCCTTCTCCTTGGTCGGCGACGGCAGCCGCGTCATGTCGATCGAGCTGTGAACGGACACAGAGCGACAAGTCAGTTTCATCGTCATCCTTCCGCTGGACACCTCCGCTCAGTCCGCCCAGACCTACCTGATCTCCCGGTTGCTCAACACTTCAACTCCCCCTCCCATTCCCACACTGACCTTTCTGTCCTGGGCCTCCTCCACTGTCAGAGTGAGGCCCAGCGCTAATTGGAGGAACAGCACCTCATATTTCACTTGGGCAGCTCACACCCCAGCGGTATGAACATTGACCTCTCTAACTTCAAGTAATCCTTACTTCCCCTCTCTCTCCATCCCTCCCCCACCCTCGTTCTCCGACTAGAATGACTGTCCTCCTGATTAAATTGTACCGAGTGTTCGCCTCGGTGCCACCTTCCCCCACCTAACAGTGACATATTCTACATTTTCCCTGAGCTTCGCCCACTGTGAGCTCCCGTTTTCACACCTTACCCTTCCCATATCTCCAGTCTCTCTTCCTCCTGACTCTCAGTCTGAAGAAGAAACCATTCCTTCTCTCCGGAGATGCTGCCGTGCCCTGCTGGGTTCCTTCACCATGTTGTGGGCTATCTTCTCTCCCTGCTTCTCTAACTTCAAGTAGCCCTTGCTTTCCCTCTCTCCCCATCCCCTCCCCCTACCCAGTTCCCCCACCAGTCTTACTGTCTCCGACTACATTCTACCTCTGTCCCGCCCTCTCCCCTGACATCAGTCTGAAGAAGGGTCTCCACCCGAAGCGTCACCCATTCCTTCTCTCCAGGGACGCTGCCTGCCCCTGTTACTCCAGCATTTTGTGTCTACCTTAGATTTAAACCAGCACCTGCAGTTCCTTCCTACACATCGTCCACGTGTACCGAGGTGCAGTGAAAAGCTTTTGTTGTGTGCTAACCAGTCAGCGGAAAGGCAATACATGATTACAATCGAGCCGTCCAGTGTACAGATACATGATAAGGGAATAATGTTTAGTGCAAGGGAATAGTGCAAGAGTTGAATTCAAGAGAGAGTTAGATTTAGCTCTTAGGGCTAACAGAATCAAGGGGCTATGGGGAGAAAGCAGGAAGGGGGCACTGATTTTAGATGATCAGCCATGATAATATTGAATGGCAGTGCTGGCCTGAAGGGCCGAATGGCCTGCTCCTGCACCTATATTCTATGTTTCTGATAATGTTTAGTGCAACGGAGTGAAAGTTTCACTGGGGAACAGAGTGGTGAGCAGTGGGTGATGTGTATTGTATCTTGTGTCTTTATGACTGTTGGCAGACCAATTTCCCTCCTGGGATAAACAAAGTTCTATCGTATCGTCTCGTATGTGCGATGGGGACTGGACATTGCGCCTTCCCCCACAGTGTTGTCCATTGTGGGGGGATGATTTTTTTTCTGTGTAGTGTCCATGTTAGTCTGTGTCCAAGATGGCGGTCGGAAGGGAGAATGGACGCTGGCGCGGTTTAGCTGCCGCTGCTCTCTCTTCACATTGTGTTTCTGATTTCTTTTTTGTCTTTGGATCCAATTCTGTCTTTAATTTGTGTATTGGTGATGTCTTATTGGTGATAACTTATTTTACTCCAATTATACGGTTCTTTGTTAAATTCTGTAAGGTGTCCTTGAGACTTTTGTATAGGCGCCCACAAATAAAATCTATTATTAATATTATTATTATTGTAAAGTTCTATTGTATTGTGTCGTCTCGTATGTGGGATGGACTGCACAAAGTGGTTGAAGATAGACACAAAAAGCTGGAGTAACTCAGCGGGATTCCAGCAGGAAAAATATGAAAACGGATAAGTCTCCAGGTGCTGACAGGATATTCCCGAGGACATTGAGGGAAGTTAGTGTAGAAATAGCAGGGGCTATGACAGAAATATTTCAAATGTCATTAGAAACGGGAATAGTGCCGGAGGATTGGCGTACTGCGCATGTTGTTCCGTTGTTTAAAAAGGGTTCGAAGAGTAAACCTAGCAATTATAGACCTGTTAGGATGTAATGTTAAAATTGTACAAGGCATTGGTGAGGCCAATTCTGGAGTATGGAGTACAATTTTGGTCGCCTAATTATAGGAAGGATGTCAACAAAATAGAGAGAGTACAGAGGAGATTTACTAGAATGTTGCCTGGGTTTCAGCAACTAAGTTACAGAGAAAGGTTGAACAAGTTAGGTCTTTATTCTTTGGAGCGCAGAAGGTTAAGAGGGGACTTGATAGAGGTCTTTAAAATGATGAGCGGGTTAGACAGAGTTGACGGGGATAAGCTTTTTCCATTGAGAGTAGGGAAGATTCAAACAAGGGGACATGACTTGAGAATTAAGGGACAGATGTTTAGGGGTAACATTAGGGGGAACTTCTTTACTCAGAGAGTGGTAGCTGTGTGGAATGAGCTTCCAGTGGAAGTGGTGGAGGCTGGTTCGATTTTATCCTTTAAAAATAGATTGGATGGGTATATGGACGGGAAAGGAATGGAGGGTTATGGTCTGAGTGCAGGTAGATGAGACTAGGGGGAAGTATTTATTTACAAAAAAAAAACACAAAAAAATGTTCGGCACGGACTTGAAGGGCCGAGATGGCCTGTTTCCGTGCTGTAATGGTTATATGGTTATATGGTTATGGGATAGACAGCATCTCTGGAGAACGTGGACAGGTGACGGTTTGGATCGAGACCCTTTCTTCAGACATCCCAAAACGTCACCTATCAATGTTCTGCACAGATGATGCCTGACCCGCTGAGTTACGGTGTGACAGAGTGATACAGTGTGGAAACAGGCAACTTGCCCACACCGGCCAACATGTCCCAGCTACACCAGTCCCACCTGCCAGCGCTTGGTCCATATCCCTCCAAACCTGTCCTATCCATGTACCTGTCTAACTGTTTCTTAAACGTTGGGATAGTCCCAGCCTCAACTACCTCCTCTGGCAGCTCGTTCCATACACCCACCACCCTTATGTGAAAAAATTACCCCTCAGATTCTTATTAAATCATTTCCCCTTCACCTTAAACCTATGTCCTCCGGTCCTCGATTCCCCTACTCTGGACAAGAGACTCTGTGCGTCTACCCGATCTATTCCTCTCATGATTTTGTACACCTCTATAAGATCACCCCTCATCCTCCTGCGCTCCAAGGAATAGAGACCCAGCCTGCTCAACCTCTCCCGTTAGTTCAGGCCCTCGAGTCCTGGCAACCCAAGTGAAAAAAAACGATGAAAGCAGCTGTTCACCAGAAATGGTGAGTGATCCTTGTTCAAGTGAAGAGGATCTCATTGAAAGTGTCAATTCACATTTCAGCATTTTTCTTCACAAGATAAACATGGTTAGTTAAAAAGCCAGGATTGAAATATACAGTCAAACTTGATAATCCGTCATGCATGGGACTTTGGTGGCGACAGATGACCAATTTTCCTTGTTTTTTTAGAGATACAGCGCGGAAACAGGCCCTTCGGCCCACCTAGTCTGCACCGACAAGCAATCCCCGCACACTAGCACTAACCTACACACACTGGGGACAATTTACATTTACACCAAGTCAATTAACCTGCAAACCTGTACGTCTTTGGAGTGCGGGAGGAAACCGAAGATCTCGGAGAAAACCCACGCGGGTCACGAGGTGAACGTGCAAACTCCGTACAGACAGCGCCCACGGTCAGGATCGAACCCGGGTCTCTGGCGCTGTGAGGCAGCAACTCTACCGCTGCGCCACCGTGCACTATAGTACATTGTCCAGTGGGCCTGGTGAGATTAAGGGGAGCAGATAATATATAAGCACTTGAGATCCTAGCTCCCCCCCACAAACCTACCTGAACATTGACTTCTCTAACTTCAAGTAACCCTTGCTTTCCCTCTCTCTCCATCCCTCCCCCACCCTAGTTCTCCGACCAGTCTGACTGTGTCCCCCTGAATATTCTGCCTCGTTGTCACCTTCCCCGCACCTAACAATGATCTGAGCTATATTTTCCTTGATCACCATCCCCTTTGATCTCTCGTTTTCACACCTTACCCTTCCACATCTCTCGTTTCCCTCTCCCCTAGACTCTCAGTCTGAAGAAGCTGGAGTAACTCAGCGGGGACAGGCAACATCGCTGGAGAAATGGAATGGGTGACGTTTCGGGTCTGGACCCTACTTCAGACTGAGAGTCGGGGGAGAGGGAAGCAAGAGATATAGTAGGTATGTTACAAAACTTACCTTCAGTCGCGCTGTAATTCTGCCACTGGCCGTGTGCGCGATTTTGGCGCCTTTAAGGGGGGGCGGAGTTAAAACGCGGGTTTCTCCTCCCTTGTCCAGGTTAATATTTTGTTGGAGTACAAGCCTTGGCAGACAAATCGTTCCTAGTGGCGATTTGTGAATTTTTTATTTTTATTAAATCATCAATGTCAGCGCTAGAGTAATTTTAAAATCAGCTCCTGAAGCGTCAACGCCGATAACGGGGACGGATTTCACACTGGGACTGGTAAACGAAAGTGGTTTCTTTAAATGTATAAAAGTGCTTCTTAAGAAGCCTTTAATTCACATTTTTCCATGCGACACGGTGATTTTATTCCCCGAATTAACGGCAGTATTTTTCATGCCAATACGGGGTTAAATTCACCGCAAATGAACGTTCCAAAAGATCGCGTTCCAGAAATCCTCACTCACAAGATGATTTAAATGCCCATTAATTTACAGGTATTAAACATTCAATTCCTTCCATTAGGTCTGTAAATTCATGAAAATGAGATTTAAAAATTATGTTATATTGTGAATTATTGTGTGAATGTTATTTGGACACTTAGGCTATTTAAAAATGTTAATCTATTCTTAAGAAATTGATAGATGTTTAGATCTAGTAATTGAATTTTGTAATTAGCTACAATTAGGTAACTAACTAATTATATGCTTTACTTTCATGTCTTCGA
>JAXLNO010000680.1:40582-53082 GCA_038087875.1 Malacoraja senta
AGAAGATTTCAACAAGGTTGGAACACAACATCAATACTCTAAAAGTCCCGTTTTTTTTTTGTTTAGAAATACAGCGCGGAAGGAAGCCCGTCGGCTCACCGAGTCCGCACCGACCAACGGCCAGCTATCCTACACACACTAGGGACAATTTACAATTTTACCAAGCCAATTAACCTAGATACCTGCACGTCTATGGAGTGTGGGAGGAGACCTGAGATGCCGGAGTAAACCCAGGCAGGTCACGGGGAAAACGTCCAAACTCCGTACAGACAGCGCCCGTAGTCAGGATGGAATCCGGGACTCCAGCGCTGTGAGGCGGCAACTGTGCCACTGTGCCACCGTGCCGCCCTATTTAGCAATGTCAACTGCAACCACAGTTTAAGATCAGGACCAATGGTGATCCCAACAACTTTCCATTGACAACCTCGGCGGTGGAGGAGCCTCGGTGGCAAGAGGAGCCTCGGTGGCAAATGGAGCCTCGGTGGCAAGAGGAGGCTCGGCGGCAAGAGGAGCCTCGGTGGTGGTGGGGCCTCGGTGGCAAGAGGAGCCACGGTGGCAAGAGGAGCCTCGGTGATGGTGGGGCCTCGGTGGCAAGAGGAGCCACGGTGGCAAGAGGAGCCTCGGTGGTGGTGGGGCCTCGGTGGCAAGAGGAGCCTCGGTGGTGGTGGGGCCTCGGTGGCAAGAGGAGCCTCGGTGGTGGTGGGCCTCGGTGGCAAGAGGAGCCTCGGTGGTGGTGGGGCCTCGGTGGCAAGAGGAGCCTCGGTGGTGGTGGGGCCTCGGTGGCAAGAGGAGCCTCGGTGGTGGTGGGGCCTCGGTGGCAAGAGGAGCCTCGGTGGTGGTGGGGCCTCGGTGGCAAGAGGAGCCTCGGTGGTGGTGGGGCCTCGGTGGCAAGAGGAGCCTCGGTGGTGGTGGGGCCTCGGTGGCAAGAGGAGCCACGGTGGCAAGAGGAGCCTCGGTGGTGGTGGGGCCTCGGTGGCAAGAGGAGCCTCGGTGGCAAGAGGAGCCTTGGTGGTGGTGGGGCCTCGCGATCGACCTGGTGCAGGGAGAGGGGGGCACTCTAGTTTAGAATCCTCTGCCCAGGGGATAAGCCTGAGATCGTTTTTGTTTATTGGATCATTTGTTCCGGTGAAGGTGCTGTGCACACGGCAGCCGGCCAACAGATGCTGCCTGTCCCGCTGAGTTACTCCTGCTTTCTTCCCAATTACCTGACAAACCTCCCATTCACTGAGCAACAGCAAACCCATCGCTGTTCCATTGACCTGCAAGGTGAAATCCCAATTGACCTGACCACACTTGGATCTTAACATACATATATTTTCCCAGCATTTAATTTCTAACTATAACCTTAACTACAATATGATAAATGTACCATATCAAATCATGTATTCAAATGAACCTGCAGATGCTGGCTCAACATAATGTGCTGGAGTCATTCAGCGAGTCAGGCATAATCTTTGGCTAAGATAGACACAAAAAGCTGCAGTAACTCAGCGGGACAGGCAGCATCTCCGGAGAGAAGGAATGGGTGATGTTTCGGGCTGAGACCCTTCTTCAGACTGGTCAGGGATAAGGGAAACGAGAGATATAGACGGTGGATGTGGAGAGATAAAGAACAATGAATGAAAGATGTGGAAAAAAGTAAGGATGATAAAGGAAACAGGCCATTGTCAGCTGTGTGCTGGGTGAGAACGAGAAGCTGGTGCGACTTGGGTGGGGGAGGGATGGAGAGAGAGGGAATGCCGGGGCTACCTGAAGTTAAAGAAATCAATATTCATACCGCTGGGGTGTAAGCTGCCCAAAGCGAAATATGAGGTGCTGTTCCTCCATTTTGCGTTTAGCCTCACTCTGACAGTGGAGGAGGCCCAGGACAGAAAGGTCAGTGTGGAATGGGAGGGGGAGTTGAAGTGTTTAGCAACCGGGAGTAGACAAAAAATGTGGAGAAACTCAGCGGGTGAAGGCAGCATCTATGGAGAGAAGGAAAAGGCGAGGGTCCGGGTCGAGACCCTTCTTCACACTGGGAGATCAGGTAGGTTCAGGCAGGCTGAGCGAAGGTGAACAACCCTGCCTGGTAGTTTCTCTCAAGGAATCCCAACTGATTCTAATGCATTCAGGACACTCTCCATGGAGTGATTATTCGTTCATACGTGATAGAAGCACAATTAGGCCATTCGGCCCATCAAGTCTATTCCGCCATTCAATCATGGCTGATCTATCTCTCCCTCCTAACCCCATTCTCCTGCCTTCTCCCCATAACCCCTGACACCCGTACTCATCAAGAATCTATCTATCTCTGACTTGGCCTCCACAGCCTTCAGTGGCAAAGAATCCCACAGATTCACCACCCTCTGACTAAAGAAATTCCTCCTCATCTCCTTCTGAAAGGAAGGTCCTTTAATTCTGAGGCTGTGCCCTCTGGTCCTAGACTCTCCCACGAGTGGAAACATCCTCTCCACGTCCACTCTATCCAGGCCTTTCACTATTCGGTAAGTTTCAACGAGGTCATCCCTTCATCCTTCTAAACTCGGCAAGTACAGGCCCAGTGCTGCCAAACGAGGGACAGAGAGAGGGGGGAGATGCAGGGGTTACTTGAAGTTAGAGAAATCAGCACACAACTGGTATGAATATTGATATCTCTGACTTTAAGTCACCTCGGCATTCCCTCTCCCTCCATCCCTCCCCCACCCAAGTCGTACCAGCTTCAAAGTCGCCTTGTTGAGTCTCATTGTCTGTAACTCGTTTTCACCTAGCCCACAGCTGACAATGGCCTGTTTCCCTTATCATCATTACTTTTTTGCATATCTTTCATTCATTTGTTCTACATCTGCCAACATCACCGTCTATATCTCTCGTTTCCGTCTCCCCCGACCCCCAGTCTGAAGAAGGGTCTCGACCCGAAACGTCACCCATTCCTTCTCCCCAGAGACGCTGCCCGTCCCAGCCGAGTTACTCCGGCTTTTCGTGTCTATCTTGGGTTTAAACCAGCGTCTGCCGGTTCCTTCCTGCAGGCTCCCTGACGGGCGGGCAATGGGTGAGGTTTGGAGGCCTCACCTTGCTGAGCTGAGGCAGGACCTCCCAGAGAAGGGAGTGGAGGGTGGAGAGCTCTCTGCCCAGGTCAATGTAGCCCTCGAAGCTGGCGGCGTTTGTCACCGTGTCGGGATTGGAGATCTCCATCAGGAACTGCTGCATGCTGCCCCACTCCAGCTCCAGAAACTCGTTCATGAACGACATGTAGTCCTCCTTGCTCCCAAACCTGAAGGGGGGGACGGGGGGAGGATAGAAAAATGCGGCACAATAACGGCATGTTGCTTCGGCTCACTTGCCACCTGTGTCTCAAACGTACGAAAACTCACCAGCATCTGCGAGCTTGCCTGTTGAATGACCCAGGGAGGAAGAACCGCAGTATTCACGTGGCGATAAGGTCATTCTGCAGAGGCTAGCTCAAACCTTCATTGCCTCGGAACACAAACTAATCATCCGTTTATAATCACCGCATCAGAGCACAACGGGTGTCAGGGGTTACGGGCAGAAGGCAGGAGAATGGGGTTAGGAGGGAGAGATAGATCAGCCATGATTGAATGGTGGAGTAGACTTGATGGGCCGAACGGCCTAATTCTGCTCCGAGTGTACATTATGTACATATATATTTTTGAAAGTTATAGAAACATAGAAAATAGGTGCAGGAGGAGGTCATTCGGCCCTTCGAGCCAGCACCGCCATTCATTGTGATCATGGCTGATCGTCCCCAATCAATAACCCGTGCCTGCCTTCTCCCCATATCCCTTGATTCCACTAGCCCCTAGAGCTCTATCTAACTCTCTCTTAAATCCATCCAGTGATTTGGCCTCCACAGCCCTCTGTGGCAGGGAATTCCACAAATTCACAACTCCCTGGGTGAAAACGGTTTCATGGCCTCCCCTTTATTCTAAGACTGTGGCCCCTGGTTCTGGACTCGCCCAACATTGGGAACATTTTTCCTGCATCTAGCTTGTCCAGTCCTTTTATAATTTTATATGTTTCTATAAGATCCCCCCCTCATCCTTCTAAACTCCAGTGAATATAAGCCTAGTCTTTTCAATCTTTCCTCATAAATACAATCCCGCCATCCCAGGGATCAATCTCGTGAACCTACGCTGCACTGCCTCAATCACAAGGATGTCCTTCCTCAAATTAGGAGACCAAAACTGTACACGTGTGGACAGGCTGGCCATTCTTCTCAAAGTGTGGAGATTTAAAGAATGCTCTTGGGGGAGAAGTATGAAAGAAGGCAGGATGGTGGCGCAGCAGTAGAGTTGCCACCTTACGGAGCCAGAGAGCCGGCTTCCTTCCCAACTGCGGGAGCTGTCTGTAGGGAGTTTGTACGTTCTCCCCGTGACCTGCATAAGTTTTCTCCGGGGTACACAGAAATGCTGGAGAAACTCAGCGGGTGCAGCAGCATCTATGGAGCGAAGGAAACAGGCAACGTTTCGGGCCGAAACCCTTCTTCAGTTTTCTCCGGGTGCCCGGTCTCCTCCCGCACTCCAAAGTCGTGCAGGTTTGTTGGGTAATTGGTTTCGGCAAAGGATGTAAATTGTGTGGGGGTCGTGCTCGTGTACGGGCTGGTGGCTGGTCGGGGCGATCGCCAGTCTGCACAGAGCTGTTGGGCCGAAGGGCCTGTTTCTGTACTGTGTCTTTTAAACACACCACCCTGCCACCAGAGGGCGCAGGTTCAGAGTAAATGATTATTAAGTCAAAAACGATGCAGGAAAATGATTGATTCAGCCAAGTGTCTGGACACGGAAGGTGTGGAGCGATTGAAATAGGTGACTGAGGATCTGCTTCTGTGGCTGGAACGCAAATGGTCGCCTGGGCTGGCCGCCATCTTGGAAGCGATCTCGGAGGAGAACAAAGATGGGTGACGTTTTCGGGTCGAGACCCGAAGGAGGTCGGAGGAAGGGTCTCGACCCGAATCGTCACCCATTCCTCCTCTCCAGAGATCATAGGGTCATTAGGTTGCGTTATAGGAGCAGAATTAGGCCATTCGGCTCATCAGGTCTAATTCGCCATTCAATCACGGCTGATCTATCTCTCCCTCCTAACCCCATTCTCCTGCCTTCTCCCCGTAACCCCTGACACCCGTACTAATCAACAATCTATCTATCTCTGCCTTAAAAATATCAATTGACTTGGCCTCCACAGCCTTCTGTGGCAAAGAATTCCCACAGATTAAAGAAATTCTCCTTGTCAAAGGAATGTCCTCTAATTCTGAGACTGTGCCCTCTGGTCCTAGTCTCTCCCACCAGTGGAAACATCCTCTCCACATCCACTCTATCCAGGCCTTTCACTATTCACTCATCCTTCTAAACTCCAGCGAGTACAGGCCCAGTGCCGACAAACGCTCATCGTAGGTTAACCCACTCATTCCTGGGATCATGCTTGTAAACCTCCTCTGGACCCTCTCCAGAGCCGGCACAATCCTTCCTCAGATATGGGGCCCAAAGTTCCCTCACAATGCTCCAAATGCAGCCTGACCAGCGCCTTATACAGCCTCAGCATTACGTCCCACATGTAAACCCACATAGATGCTGCCTGTCCTGCAATATGTTGTGGTGCAGGACTGCCAGCCCACTTCCAGGAGAAATGGAGCATGGAAGAGGGATTGGTTGGGTGTCCGTGGAAGGCTTCACACCGCTCGATCACCTGAAAGTGAACCTGAAAATGGTGAAAAACACTCAGCGCGGTCAGGTAGCATCCGTGGAGAGAGAGAAACTGAATTAACTTTCCAGCTCAAAACTTTCCAGCTCAGAGAACTTCGGAGACCAGGTTCATGAAACCGTGACGATTTAGTTCAGATCAGTTTCGAGATACAGCGCGGAAACAGGCCCTTCGGCCCCACCCAGTCCCCGGCTACTAGCGATCCCCGCACACTAACTCTACCCTACCCTACACACACACACGAGGGACAATTTACAATTTTTACTGAAGCCAATTGCCTACAACCTGTACGTCTTTGGGAGTGTGGGGGAAACCGGAGCACCCGGGTAAATCCCACGCGGGTCACGGGGAGAAGGTACAAACTCCGTACAGGCACCACCCGTGGTCAGGATCGATCCCGGCCTCTGGCGCTATGAGGCAGCAACATTTGCTCCAGGGAAGGATTCGACTCAGGTGAGACACACCTGCATCAAGGTGGCGTGACATTGAACAGTGGAAGGCCTGGATATGGTGGATGTGGAGAGGATGTTTCCACTAGTGGGAGAGTCCAGGACCAGAGGTCACAGCCTCACAATCAGGTGACGTTTCGGGTGGAGACCCTTCTTTAGACATTCAGGAGGAATGTCTTTAGTCAGAGGCGGATGATTCTGTGGAATTAATTGTCGCAGACAAATATAGATACATAGATACATAGAAAATAGGTGCAGGAGTAGGCCATTCGGCCCTTCGAGCCTGCACCGCCATTCAATATGATCATGGACGCCAAGTCGGTGGATATTTTTTTAAGGCAGAGGTAGATTCTTGATTAGTGTCAGGGGTTATGGGGAGAAGGCAGGAAAATGGGGTTAGGAGGGAGAGATAGATCAGCCATGAATGAATGGGGGAGTAGACTTGATGGGCCGAATGGCCTAATTCTGCTCCGATCATGCATGAACTATGAAATGGAGTACATTGAATGACGTATATTATTTATGTAAACTCAACAACAAACGGATTAACTGAAAGTTCAGGCCAGTCTAGATAGATCAAATGTGTAGGAAGGAACTGCAGATGCTGGTTTAAATCGAAGATAGACACAAGATGCTGGAGTAACTCAGCGGGACAGGCAGCATCTCTGGAGAGAAGGAACGGGTAACATTTTGGTCAAGTCTGAAGAAGGGTCTCGACCCGAAAGGTCACCCATTCCTTCTCTCCAGAGATGCTGCCTGTCCCGCTGAGTTACTCCAGCATCTTGAGCCGATACCAACTATAAAGGCAGCCATTTAATTTAGTTTTGATACAGCGCAGAAACAGGCTCTTCGGCCCACTGCGTCCGCGACCAGCGACCACTCACACTAACACTATCCTACACACACACTAGGCACAACTTATACATTCACCAAGCCAATTAACCTACAAACCTCTACGTCTTTGGAGTGTGGGAGGAAACCGAAGATCTCGGAGAAAACCCACGCAGGTCACGGGGAGAACGTGCAAACTCCGTACAGACAGCACCCGTAGTCGGGATCGAACCCGGGTCTTCAGCACTGCAAGCGCTGTAAGGAGGCAACTCAACCGCTGCGCCACCGGGCCGCCCATTTGTAACTAAATTTCACACTAATCCTATTTTATTCTCCAATTAATTTCTATCTGTGGAACTCTCTGCCACAGAGGGTAGTCGAGGCCAGTTCATTGGCTATATTTAAGAGGGAGTTAGATGTGGCCCTTGTGGCTAAAGTGATCAGGGGGTATGGAGAGAAGGCAGGTACGGGATACTGAGTTGGATGATCAGCCATGATCATATTGAATGGCGGTGCAGGCTCGAAGGGCCGAATGGCCTACTCCTGCACCTACTTTCTATGTTTCTATGTTTCTATCAACACCCCTCCCCAATTCCAACACAATCAGGCATTCACAGTCCATTAACTCACCGACCCACATGTCAGTGATATGGTCATTGAGCCATACAGCGTGGAAACAGGCCCTTCAAACTTGCCCACGACGACCAACATGCCCCATCTACACTAGTCCCACCTGCCTGTGCTTGGCCCATATCCCTCTTATCCTATCCATTTACCTGTCCAAATGTTTCTTAGACATTACGCCTCAACTACCTGCTCTGCCAACTCGTTCCATACACCCACCACCCTTTGTGTAAAATAGTTACCCCTCAGGTCCCTATTAAATCTCTCCCCCATCCCCCCCACACACCAACTCCATCAAATCTTGCATATGGTCAAACATCAATGTTAGTGGGCTCCCTGAAACACATCCCTCTTGGAAATACAGCTATACCGCATCAAGACCATCAAGTCCACAAGTTATAGGAGTAGAATTAGGCCATTCGGCCCATCGAGTCTGAAAGAATGAATGAATGAGTTTATTGGCCAAGTATTCACATACAAGGAATTTGCCTTGGTGCTCCGCCCACAAGTGACAACATGACATACAGTGACAGTTAAGAATGACACATAAAACATTAAACATTAATAATAAAACATTATTGATTAAACATGTGAATTAAATAAAATACCAGATCAAGGGGAGGCTACAGATTTTTGGCTGTTGAGTAGAGCAACTACTCGTGGATAAAAAATGTTTTTATGTCTGGCTGTGGCAGCTTTGACAGTCCGGAGTCGCCTTCCAGAGGGAAGTGATTCAAAGAGTTTGTGGCCAGGGTGAGAGGGGTCAGAGATGATCTTGCCCGCTCGCCTCCTGGCCCTTGCAGTGTCTACTCCACAATTCAATCATGGCTGATCTCTGCCTCCTAATCCTATCTTCCTGCCTTCTCCCCATAACCCTTGACACCCGTTCTAATCAGAACCAAGACCACTTCATCATGTCTACTACCCCTGATATTCTTCCAGCATCACTACCGGTGCAGGCTCACCATTAAGACTCCTGTACCTATCCCCGACACTTCCATGTACTAATGTGTAGGAAGGAACTGCAGATGCAGTTTTACATCACACAAAAAAGACACAACATGCTGGAGTAACTCAGCGGGACAGGCAGCATCTCTGGAGAGTTAAGGGCCTGTCCCCACTTAGGCGACTCTTTAGGTGACTGCCAGGGAATAGTTTTAATGGAATTCACCTACGACACCTGGCGAAAACCTACGACAACACCTACGTCAACCTGCGACAACCTACGACAGCAAAAATTGTTGCCGCTGTCGGCGAAATAATTTCAACATGTTGAAACTTTTGCGGCAGTCGCCTGTAGTCGCCCAAAAAATCGCCTAAGTGGGACAGACCCATAACTCTTCAATAGGAATCTGAGGGGTAACTTTTTCACACAAAGGGTGGTGGGTGTATGCAACGAGCTGCCAGAGGAGGTAGTTGAGGCTGGGACTATCCCAATGTTTAAGAAACAGTTAGACTGGTACATGGATAGGACAGGTTTAGAGGGATATGGACCAAGCGCAGGCAGGTGGGACCGGTGTAGCTGGGACATGTTGGGTGGCGTGGGCAAGTTGGGCCAGAGGGCCTGTTTCCTTGCTGTATCACTCTGTGGCTGTGTGTTCTAAGGTGTAGGAAGTAACTGCAGATGCTGGTTTACACCGAAGATAGATGCAAAGTGCTGGAGTAACTCAGCGGGACAGGCAGCATCTCTGGAGAGAAGGAATGGGCAACATTTGATCCCCACCCACTTTGATGCCTTTTCACACCTTGCACTCCCTTATCTCTGTGTCTCCCTCTCCCCTGATTCTCAGTCTGAAGAAGGGTCTCGACCTGAAAGGTCACCCATTCCTTCTCTCCAGAGACGCTGCCTGTCCCGCTGAGTTACTCCAGCATTTTGAGCCGATACCAACTATAAAGCAGCCATTTAATTTAGTTTTAGATACAGCGCAGAAACAGGCCCTTGGGCCCACTGCGTCCGCGTTTCGGGTCGAGACCCTTCTTCAGACTGGTGCTAATACGCTTCCAGCTTCCAGCGGGTGGCATGGTGGCGCAGCGGGTGCAGCAGCAACTATGGAGCGAAGGAAATAGGCAACGTTTCGGGCCGAAACCCTTCTTCAGACCGAAAAGATTCGGCCCAAAACGTTGCCTATTTCCTTCGCTCCATAGATGCTGCTGCACCCGCTGAGTTTCTCCAGCGCTTTTGTCTACCTTTGATTTTCCAGCATCTGCAGTTCCTTCTTAAACAGGTTTGTAGGTTAATTGGCTTGGTATAAATTTAAATTGTCCTTAGTGTGTGTAGGATAGTGTTAGTGTGCGGGGATCGCTGGTCGGCGCGGATTCAGTGGGCGCTATATCTCTATATCTCTAAACTAAACTTGGGCCAGAGGCCACAGTAGGCGGGCACTCGCGGGCGGACCCAGACTTTCTCTGGAAGCACTTACTTGGTGAAGTTGGCCAGGTTTTGGATGACTTTTGCGATGAGGGTCAAGGTCCTGGAGGTCCTGTCGTCCGGATACTCCTGCATCAGGTTGAAGAGGCTGGGCGACATGATGGCGGGGCAGAGGAAGCGGAGAAACAAGGAGGCACTGATGAGGCGATCGGCGATGTCTTCCCTTCCACGCTCCGCACAACGGTGCCTCCACGAGGCAAACACTTCCTTCAGCTCGCGGGGGAAGACGCTGTGCAAAGGAGAGACACGAAGGGGAAAGACATTACCAACGCCACTTGCTTTATTCAACAAAGATATATGGCCACTGTACAATGCGATATGAAGCAGCCTCCATTTTAACAGTCGAGCATTTGACATCGGCAATGGAGCAATGAAATCCTTACTTGCTGTAACGTAACGGACCCAAGAACACAGGTAAATATGTAATTAATAATACAATAAATGAATAACCAATACTCGATAACCACAATAGTGCAAAACCTAGTAGCGGTAGAGTTGCTGCCTCACAGCGCCAGAGACCCGGGTTCCATCCCGACTACGGCTGCTGTCTGTACGGAGTTTGTACCTTCTCCCCGTGATCTGCGTGGGTTTTCTCCAAGATCTCCGGTTTCCTCCCACACTCCAAAGACGTGCAGGTTTGTAGGTTAATTGGCTCGGTGCAAATGTAAATTGTCCCACGTGTGTGTAGGATGGTGTTAGTGTGCGGGGATCGCTGGTTGGTGTGGACTCGGAGGGCTGAAGGGCCTGTTTCCGCGCTTTATCTCCAAACTAAACTAAGTCCATGGTAGACAAAAATGCTGGGGAAACTCAGCGGGTGAGGCAGCATCTATGGTGCGAAGGAATTGGCGACGTTTCGGGTCGAGGCCACTCTCCGAGTCATAGACGCTGCCTCACCCGCTGAGTTTCTCCAGCATTTTTGTCTACCTTCCATTTTTCCAGCATCCGC
This sequence comes from Malacoraja senta, assembly GCA_038087875.1. Taxonomy (NCBI): domain Eukaryota; kingdom Metazoa; phylum Chordata; class Chondrichthyes; order Rajiformes; family Rajidae; genus Malacoraja; species Malacoraja senta. The sequence continues at coordinate 51,552 of JAXLNO010000680.1, forward strand.
AGTTCCTTCTTAAACTAAGTCGAGTTGGATAAACTAAACTGAGTTGGATGATCAGCCATGATCATATTGAATGGCGGTGCAGGCTCGAAGGGCCGAATGGCCTACTCCTGCACCTATTTTCTATGTATCTATGTAAGTCCATAATATAACCAGAGACACAGTCCATAGAAAGTCATTGTTATTGGAGGTTAGTGTTGGGTAGTGTTTAGTTTTAGGCATACAGCGCAAAAACGGGCCCCTCGGCCCACCAAGTCCGCGCCAACCAGCGATACCCGCACACTAGCAATATCCTACACACACACTAGGGATATTTTACAATCTTACCCAAGCCAATTAACCTACAAACCTGTACGTCTTTGGAGCGTTGGAGGAAACCAGAGCACCAGGAGAAAACCAACGCAGGTCACGGGGAGAACGTGCAAACTCTGTACAGACAGCACCCGTAGTCGGGATTATATACGCTCATCATGAGTTAACCCACTCATTCCTGGGATCGTTCTTGTCAACCTCCTCTGGACCCTCTCCAGAGCCAGCACATCCCTCGTCAGATATGGGACCCAAAATTTGCTCGCAGCACTCCAAATGTGGACTGACCAGTGCCTTGTAGAGCCTCAGCATCACATCCCTGTAAAAGAGTTTCATTGTGCGGCTGCATAAGTGACAAATAAAGCACTGTTGAACTACTAAATCTTCTCTGCATTCCTTCTGCAGGTTATTTATCTGTCCTAGATACAACATGCTGGAGTAACTCAGCGGGGACAGGCAGCATCTCTGGAGAGAAGGAATGGCCGGCGTTTCGGGTCGAGACCCTGCTTCAGACTGATAGTCAGGGGAGAGGGGAGACACAGAAGAGATATGGTCGGGTAAGGTGCGAAAGCGAGGCATCAAAGGGGATGATCTCGAGGAACATGCAGAATTGGCTGCTCGGGGAAGGTGACAATGGAGCCAACACAGTTAGAATTTAATCTGGGAGACAGTCAGACTGGCCGGAGAATTAGGACGGGGAGGGATGGACAGAGAGAGGGAGAGGGAAAGCAAGTTACTGCAGCATTTTGTGTCTATCTTCAGTGTTAACCAGCATCTGCAGTTCCTTGCTACATATTGGTGTCAGGGGTTATGGGGAGAAGGCAGGGGAATGGGGTTAGGAGGGTGTGATAGAATGGCAGAGCAGATGTCACAAGTTATAGGAGCAGGATTAGGCCATTCGGCCCATCGAGTCTATTCCACCATTCAGTCACGGCTGATCTCTGCCTCCTAATCCCATTTTCCTGCCTTCTCCCCATAACCCTTGACACCCGTTCTAATCAAGAATTTGTCTCTCTCTGCCTTAACAATATCCACTGACTTGGCCTCCACAGCCTTCTGTAGCAAAGAGTTCCACAGATTCACCACCCTCTGACTGAAGATGTTCCTCCTCACCTCCTTTCTAAAAGAGCGCCCTTTAATTCTGAGGCTGTGCCCTCTGGTCCTAGACTCTCCCACCAGTGCAAACATCCTCTCCACATCCACTCTATCCAGCCCTTTCACTATT
>JAXLNO010000680.1:58082-83852 GCA_038087875.1 Malacoraja senta
CGGGCAGGGGGTTGGGGGTTCAGAGGGGGTTTGTTTGAGGGATAAGTGCAGATAGCGATGATGGATCAGCAGGGAGAGAAGATAGCCCACAAGATGGTGAAGTAACTCAGCAGGGCACGGCGGCCATCTCCGGAGAGAAGGAATGGTTCCTTCTTCAGACTGAGCGTCAGGTGGAAGGGAGATTGGAGATATGGAAGGGTAAGGTGTGAAAACGGGAGATCACAGTGGAAGAAGCCCAAGAAAAATGTAGAATATGTCACTGTTAGGTGGGGGAATGTGACAACGAGGCGAACACTCGGTAGAATTTAATCAGGACAGTCAGACTAGTTGGAGAACTAGGGTGGGGAGGGGATGGAGAGAGAGGGAAAGCAAGGGTTACTTGAAGTTAGAGAAGTCAATGTTCATACCGCTGGGGTGTAAGCTGCCCAAGCGAAATATGAGGTGCTGTTCCTCCAATTAGCGCTGGGCCTCACTCTGACAGTGGAGGAGGCCCAGGACAGAAAGGTCAGTGTGGGAATGGGAGGGGGAGTTGAAGTGTTTGGCAACCGGGAGATCAGGTAGGTTTAGGCGGACTGAGCGGAGGTGTTCAGCGAAACAATCGCCGAGCCTGCGCTTGGTCTCGCCGATGTACAGGAGTCCACACGTGGAACAGCGGATACAGTAGATGAGGTTGGAGGAGGTGCAAGTGAAACCTCTGCCTCACCTGGAAAGACTGGCGGGGTCCTTGGACGGAGTCGAGGGACAGGTGTTGCATTTCCTGCGGTTGCAGGGGAAAGTACCTGAGGAAGGGGTGGTTAGGGGACCTACCTGCCAAACTGATTCTAACACCAAACTCAGGTCAAGCTGATTGACAATGGACAGAAGGCAGATTGGACTGAATCTAAGGGCCTGTACTCGCTGGAGTTTAGAAGAAGAGGGGGTGACCACGTACAGGAAACGTACAGAATAGTGAAAGGCCTGGATAGAGTGGATGTGGAGAGGATGTTTCTACTTGTGAGAGAGTCCAGGACCAGAGGGCACAGCCTCAGAATTAAAGGACGTTCCTTTCGGAAGGAGATGAGGAGGAATTTCTTTAGTCAGAGGGTGGTGAATCTGTGGAAATCTTTGCCACAGAAGGCTGTGGAGGCCAAGTTAATGGATATATTTAAGGCAGAGATAGATAGATCCTTGATTAGTGCGGGTGTCAGGGGTTATGGGGAGAAGGCAGGAGAATGGGGTTGGGAGGGAGAGATAGATCAGCCATGATTGAATGGCGGAGTAGACTTGATGGGCCGAATGGCCTAATTCTGCTGCTATGATCTTCTGAATCTTTGGGACCTCTGTTGCACCAGGGTTTGGAAGATTTGCTTGGATTGTAAAAGGTCTGGCGTAGGCTCTGAATTTCAGGAATCTTCCAGCAGCAGGTTCTGCCATCACAGCAGAACTTCCACAGTTTAGTTGCCTTTATTGCCACGTGCTAACCAGTCAGCAGAAGGACCATGCATGATTACAATCGAGCCGTCCACAGTGTAGATGATAAGGGAATAACGTTTAGTGCAAGGCAAAGCCAGTGAAGTCTGATCAAGGATAGTCTGAGGGTCACCAATGAGGTAGATAGTAGTTCAGGACCGCTCTCTGGTTGTGGTAGGATGGTTCAGTTGCCTGATAACAGCTGGGAAGAAACTGGCCCCTGAATCTGGGGGCGTGCGTTTTCATGTGTGTGGGTAGAATTTTAAGATTAAGATTAAGATTTCTTGGGGGTCGCCCCAATGCATGAAAGTTGTGGAGGCTTCGGAGTGCGTGCAGAGAGGGTTTACCAATACGTTGCCTGGACGAGAGGTTCAGCTGCAGAAAGAGGTTGGGTCGACTCAGAGGAAACACACGCAGGCCATGGGGAAAACGTGGGTTTTCACCGAGTCCGCGCCGACCAGCGATCCCCGCACGCTAACACTACCCTACGCACACTGGGGACAATTTACAGAAGCCAACTGACCCTACAAACCTGTACGTCTTTGGAGTGCGGGAGGAAACCGGAGAAAAACCACGCCGCGGGGGTCACGGGGAGAACGTACAAACTCCGTACAGACAGCAGCCGTGGTCAGGATCGAACCCGGGTCTCCGGTGCTGTGAGGCAGCAACTCTACCGCTGTGCCCACCGTGCCTCTCTTGATGGGACCAGGTGACTTTGGAGAAGGGTTGATTCCCGGGGTTGATACCATGTGGGACAAGATGCAGCACAGAACGCCACAGGAGATCCTTCTTCCCTGTGGCTATCAAATTGTACAACTCCTCCCCCTTCTGTCCTGGGGTAGACTGAGACTGACCCTCCCCCACTCGTCACTTTAATTTCATGTTTCATGTATCTTGTGTTTTTATGACTGTTGGCAGATCAATTTCCCTCCTGGGATAAATTACGTTCTATCGTATCGTATCGTATCGTATCTCCAAATCTGGAAGCGGGATACTGACTAGATTAATACATGCACCCACGTACATGATTACGGTAAAGGGAGGCTGAATTTCCACTTGACGCCTGGTTTCACATTACCTCAAGAGTAAACTAAAGAAGACAATGAGGTGGCGGGACTGTCATATGCTGAGAGAATGGAGCGGCTGGGCTTGTATACTCTGGAGTTCAGAAGGATGAGAGGGAATCTCATTGAAACATATAAGATTGTTAAGGGCTTGGACACGCTAGAGGCAGGAAACATGTTCCCGATGTTGGGGGAGTCCAGAACCAGGGGCCACACAGTTTAGGAATAAGGAGTAAGCCATTTAGAACGGAGACGAGGGAAACACTTTTTCTCACAGAGAGTGGTGAGTCTGTGGAATTCTCTGCCTCAGAGGGCGGTGGAGGCAGATTCTCTGGATGCTTTCAAGAGAGAGCTAGATAGGGCTCTTAAAGATAGCGGAGTCAGGGGATATGGGGAGAAGGCAGGAACAGGGTACTGATTGGGGATGATCAGCCATGATCACATTGAATGGCGGTGCTGGCTCGAAGGGCCGAATGGCGTACTCCTGCACCTACTGTCTGTTGTATTCCTGGAATATAGTGAGTGGACTTTGGGAAAAAAACAATTATCCAAGGAGACTGAAAAATCTTCCCCAAAAATGCGACAATAAATGATGGCACAGACACTTTTCAAAAGAAGATTCTAAAAGCCGGAAGAAAGAAAAAAAAAATATCTAGGTCCGTTATTGTTCAGCCCTGGCGCAAAAGTCTTCAACAGTCAGACGGACAATGGAATTGTCAAGGCCAGCGTATCACTTAACAGCAAAAGGAACGTGTAAAGTGTTTAATATCCCGCAGGTGACAATGGCCTACTAAATTAGCAAAAATCCTGCACTGTTTCTTGTGGGACCAGAGGCCACAGCCTTAGAAATAAAAGGGCGTACCTTTAGGAAGGAGATGAGGAGGAATTTCTTTAGTCAGAGGGTGGTGAATCTGTGGAATTCATTGCCACAGACGGCTGTGGAGGCCACAAGTCAGTGGATATTTTTAAGGCAGATATTGATAGATTCTTGATTAGTACGGGTGTCAGGGGTCATGGGGAGGAGACAGGAGAATTGGGTTAGGAGGGAGAGCATCATTGAATGGCGGAGTAGACTAGATGGGCCAAGTGGCCTAATTCTGCTTCTACGACTTGTGCTTATTGAGAGGAAGACCACACATGCCTCTGTGTTTATAAACGTCAGATGGGTGACTTTATGTTGGAGTAGGCTGAGACTCTATTAGGTTGAGTAGGCCGAGACTCTATTAGGTTGAGTAGGCCGAGACTCTATTAGGTTGAGTAGGCCGAGACTCTATTAGGTTGAGTAGGCTGGGACTCTATTAGGTTGAGTAGGCTGGGTCTCTATTAGGTTGAGTAGGCTGGGTCTCTATTAGGTTGAGTAGGCTGGGTCTCTATTAGGTTGAGTAGGCCGAGACTCTATTAGGTTGAGTAGGCTGGCACTCTATTAGGTTGAGTAGGCCGAGACTCTATTAGGTTGAGCAGGCTGGGTCTCTATTCCATGGAGCGCAGGAGGATGAGGGGTGATCTTATAGAGGTGTATAACATCATGAGAGGAATAGATCGGGTAGACGCACAATCCTTTACCCAGACTAGGGGAATCGAGGTCCCAGAGGACATAGGTGAAGGGGGAAAGATTTCATAGGAATCTGAGGGGTAACTTTTTCACACGAAGGGAGGTGGGTGTATGGAACGAGCTGCCGGAGGAGGTAGTTGAGGCTGGGACTATCCCAACGTTTAAGAAACAGTTGGACAGGCAATCCCAAAACGCTGGAGTAACTCAGCGGGACAGCCAGCATCTCTGGAGAGGAGGAATGGGCGGTGTTTCGGGTCGATACCCTTCTTCACACTGGTGTCAGGGGAGAGGGAGATACGTAGATAAGGAAGCGTGAGGTGCGAAAACGGGACAAAGGGAGAATGCAGAAAAGATCATTGTTAGCTGACAACAAAGCAAACGGAGATAAAATGTGGTCGGAGACAGTTGGACTGGTCGGAGAACTGGGAAGGGATGGAGAAAGAGGGAAAGCAAGGGCTAGACAGGTACATGGATAGGACAGGTTTGGAAGGACGTGGGCCAAACGCGGGCAGGTGGGACGGATAGATGGGGCATGCTGGCCGGCGTGGGCGAGTCGGGCCAAGTGTGACTCGATGACTCGAGGAAAGGAGTCATTTTTCCAAGACTGTGGGCTTCCTTTGAGGATGGTGTTGTTTGGCAATCGGGATTAAGGCTCCATTGTTCCAATGCTCTGCTCCGTCTATGAGCGATGTACAGGCGCAGAGGTGGCATTGGGGGTGTGTGGGGGGGGGAGGGACTTGCAAGGCCGTAAAAGTCTCCCAAAGTGCATGCAAGCGCTCACGCTGACACAAGACGAGCACACGCATGCCAATACCCCAGGCAGATCAATACAGATCAATATTGAGAACAATATACTTGCTACGTTATCTGAAGAGCAGAGCAGTTTCAGCAACCTCTCCCCCCCCCACCCCCCCACCACGCCCCAACCACCAAGTCTCAGTTGGCAATGGCAGAGGATGAGAAAGTCCAAAATGACCCAGTCCCACCACAAAATCGTGTCTCCTCTCCCAGTATTTTCCACTAATGTTTGTTTCAATTAGTTTAGAGATACAGCGCGGAAACAGGCCCTTCGTCCCACCGGGTCCGCGCCGACCAGCGATCCCCGCACACCAACTCTATCCTACACTCACTAGGGAAAATTTACATTTATACCAAGCCAATTATCCTACAAACCTGCACGTCTTTGGAGTGCGGGAGGAAACTGAAGATCCCGGAGAAAACCCACACAGGTCACGGGGAGGACGTGCAAACTCCGCACCCGTAGTCGGGATGGAACCCGGGTCTCTGGCGCTGTGAGGCAGCAGCTCTACCCGCTGCGCCACCGTGACGCTCATTAACCTGCCTCTTCCCTATTCCAGTTAGTTTTTTTCCACTCCCCACTCTACACTCAGTTTGAAGGAGGGTCACCTGTCCTTGTTCTCCAGAGATGCTGCCTGACCCGCTGAGTTACTCCAGCACTCTGTGTCCTTTCGGCTGTGCGGGTCATTCAGTTGTGAAAGTGACCTGTCCATTGTAGCAGCACAAGGAATGAAGAAGGCCATTCTGCCCCTCTATGCCTGAACTATCCCAAAATAACTTGTGGCTCAGGAGACCTGGTCAGGGGGAGCTCGGTTTCTCTGAGCGTGGGATCCACAGCAAACCATTTGGTGAGAGGAGGAAGCACTCGCCGAACACCTCCGCTCAGTCCGCCTAAACCTACCTGATCTCCCGGTTGCCAAACACTTTAACTCCCCCTCCCATTCCCACACTGACCTTTCTGTCCTGGGCCTCCTCCACTGTCAGAGTGAGGCCCAGCGCTAATTGGAGGAACAGCACCTCATATTTCGCTTGGGCAGCTTACACCCCAGCGGTATGAACATTGACCTCTCTAACTTCAAGTAGCCCTCTCACTCCATCCCTCCCCCATCCAAGTCATATCAGCTTCAAAGTCGTCTTGTTGAGTCTCATTGTCTATAACTCATTTTCACCTAGCACACAGCGAACAATTTAATGTTTCCTTTATCATCGTCACTTTTTCCGCATGTCTTTCATTCATTTGTTTCTATATCTCTCTCCATCACCGTCTCGATCTCTCAGTCTGTAAGAAGGGTCTCGACCCAAAACGGCACCTTGTTCCTTAATCTCCAGAGATGCTGGCTACAATCGGCACCAGGTTCAGGTTGGACCCAACTGAGTGAACTGAAAGGTTTCCCATGAACGGCGAGGGAGAGATCTCACCGGAGCCAGTTCAGAGAGCTTTTTTTTTTTTTCAAAAAGAAGGGAAAATGGTTAATTGAATTTGGCAAGTGGCCAGGCGCGAAGAACCACCTCTCAAAACTGCTCTGGTCTTTGGACATTCGCCCATTCCGCACAAGTCATCATTTACAAGACAATAATCCTTAGCAATCCTCATGAGAAATGGAAAGACATTAACCCTTTGAGGCCTTTTGCAATCGCGAGACAGCGTGATCTGTGCACAAGGCATAGCCAGGGCCAGCCATGCTGTGGTGGGGCCTTCGGACAATTTCTCGTGCAGTTCGGCAGCCTTGTGAATGGGGGGGGCAGCCAATTTGCAAGCTCTGGGTTGACGCTTCACTGAGCCAGTGTCGAGCCGGCCCTCCCGCCTATCTGGACCCACCCTGTCCAACCACAATACAGGAAAGATGTTGTCACACTTGGAGAGAGTGCAGAGAAGATTTACCAGGATGTTGCCAGGACTGAATGTAAGCATGCAGGTCCAGCAGGCAGTGAAGACAGCTAACTGAAGTTGGCCTTCATAGCGAGAGGATTTGAGTGTAGGAGCAGGGAGGTCCTACTGCAGTTGTACAGGGCCCTGGTGAGACCGAACCTGGAGTATGGTGCGCAGTTTTGGTCTCCTAATTTGAGGAAGGACTTTCATGCTATTGAGGGAGTGCAGTGTAGGCTCACCAGGTTAATTCCCGGGATGGCAGGACTGACGTATGATGAAAGAATGGGTCGACTGGGCTTGTATTCACTGGAATTTAGAAGGATGAGAGGGTATCTTATAGAAACATATAAAATTCCACAGGGATAGGACAGGCTAGATGTTCCCTATGTTGGGGGAGTCCAGAACCAGGGGTCACACAGTTTAAGAATAAGGGGTGGGCCATTTAGGACTGAGATGAGGAAAAACTTTTTCACCCAGAGAGTTGTGAATCTGTGGAATTTTCTGCCACACAAGGCAGTGGAGGCCAATTCACTGGATGTTTTCAAGAGAGAGTTAGATTTAGCTCTTAGGGCTAACGGAATCAAGGGATATGGGGAGAAAGCAGGAACGGGGAACTGATTGGGGATGATCAGCCATGATCATATTGAATGGTGGTGATGGCTTGAAGGGCCGAATGGCCTACTCCTGCACCTATTGTCTCTATGACTTGTGGGCCGAAGCTCTGAGGAGCGGTTGAGCAGGCAGGCTGGTCTAATTCTGCTTCCTGTCACTTATGACCGTGTTTATTGAGAGGAATACTTCACATGGCAATCTGTCTCTCTTTATAAATGTCAGGTCAACTCATGTTGGAGTTCCAAATTGATTTGATTAGGCTGGGACTCGATTAGGTTGAGTAGGCCGGGACTCTAATAGGTTGAGTACGTTGCCACTCTATTCCTTGGAGCGCAGGAGGATGAGGGATGATCTTATACAATCATGAGAGGAATAGATCGGGTAGATGCCCAGAGTAGGGGAATCGAGGACCAGAGGACACAGGTTCAAGGTGAAGGGGAAAAGATTTAATAGGAATCTGAGGGGTAACTTTTTCACACAGAGGGTGGTGGGTGTATGGAACAAGCTGCCAGAGGAGGTAGGTGAGGCTGGGACTATCCCAACGTTTAAGAAACAGTTGGACAGGTACATGGATAGGACAGGTTTGGAGGGATATGAACCAAACACGGGCAGGTGGGACTAGTGTAGATGGGGCATGTTGGCCGGTGTGGACAAGTGGGGCCGAAGGGACTGTTACCACGCTGCGTCACTCTAGTTCATGGCAAGACCCTCAACAGCATTGATGTACAGGGGGATCTTGGATTCCAAGTGCACAGCTCCTGAGGTGGAAACGCAGGTGGATATAGGGGTAAAGAAGGCGCGTGGAATGCCCGCATTCATCTGTCGGGATATTGGGTATTAGAGGCAGGAAGCCATGTTTTCAGCTTCATAGGTTAGGCCAAAAGAAGGGCCCGTTTCTGTGCCAGAACACTCTATGACAGTGGAGCCCAGTTCAATGGAGAAGAATTGAAAGCTTCAGGCTCATAAGAACCCCAGCAATTTCCCTCGAGACATCAACCAGCCCACACCTTGTTCTGATGTTATTCACGTATAACTCCACCCTCCTGCTGCACCCCGTCAAAACATGGTGAAGGGCCTCGACCCGAAACGCCACCCGTTCCTTCTCTGCAGAGATGCTGCCCGTCCCGCTGAGGGACGCCACCATTTTGTGTCTCTCTCTTTGGTGAGTTGACGCACGCCAATAGGCCGACAGTCCTCAAAGGGTTAATAGTCAAAATATACACGCACGCACGCACGCATGACATTAAAAGTGTTTTACCGAAGAGCAGATTCTGCAATTCATCTTTTTTCTCAGTGGTCCCAGAATGGGTGGTGGGGAAATGGGTGGGGGTGGAGGGATTCGGTGGGATAAGGGAGGGGCAATGGGCAGAGGGGGGACCTTCTCAAGATACGTGGTACCATCACAGGCACCCCTGTGTGGAGGGGGCCAAAACATTCTCCATCCCAACCGGTATTCCCCCGCCAACCATAATGTACGAACAAAGACTTTAAAGGTAGATGGCCTTCAGCCGGGAAAGTGCTCCTTTTGAGTAAAGAGTCCAGAACCAGGGGCCACAGTTTAAGAATAAGGGGTAAGCCATTTAGAACGGAGACGAGGAAACACTTTTTCCTCACAGAGAGTTGTGAGTCTGTGGAATTCTCTGCCTCAGAGGGCGGTGGAGGCAGTTTCTCTGGATGCTTTCAAGAGAGAGCTAGATAGGGCTCTTAAAGATAGCGGTGTCAGGGGATATGGGGAGAAGGTAGGAACGGGGTACTGATTGGGGATGATCAGCCATGATCACATTGAATGGCAGTGCTGGCTCAAAGGGCGGAATGGCCTTCTCCTGCACCTACTGTCTATTGTCTAAATAGTGGACACAATGGGACCTCTTTTGTCTAGCTTACAAACTAGATGGGCCAGGGACAAGGGAGATGCTTAGCTTAGTTTAGTTCAGAGATACAGTGCGGAAGCGGGCCCTTCGGCCCTTCGAGTCCGTGCTGACCAGCGGTCCCCGCATGTTAACTCAATCCGACACTCACTAGGGACTACTTTTTAACATTTTTACACCAAGCCGATTAGCCTGTACGTCTTTGGAGTGTGGGTGGAGACCGAAGGTGTCGGAGAAAACCCGCGCAGGCCACGGGGCTGATGGTACCAATTCCATACAGACAAGCACCCGTGGTCGGGATGGAACCCGTGTCTCTGGCCCTGTGCCGCTGTACGGCAGCAACCCTACTGCTGGGCCACCGTGCCGCCCTTGTTAGCGAGCTGGGGAACAAGGTGGACATCGGTGGGACAGGGCCCACCAAGGCATTTACTTGAGAAGGGGACAAGAGGTGCCGGGGAACATCCGTGGCTTCAAGGCAACCGGTCTCTCTCTTGACGGAGGAGCGGGGAAGGGGGAAGGGGGCAGACGCCGCCGCCTCCGAGGGGCGGGATCACCCTGGCCGCTCCTGTTCCCGACTCCGGTGAGCTCGGAGGTGAGGGAGGGAGGGAGGGAGGGATGGACAACTGTAGAGGAAGAGAGAGAAGGATGGAAGGAAGGGCGATCAGTACCGGTGTCAGGGGTCACGGGGAGAAGGCAAGAGAATGGGGGGGGGGGGGGCTGGGAGGGAGAGATAAGATCGGCCTGGCTCGAATGGCGGAGTGGACCTGACGGGCCGAACGGCCTGACCCAGCCCCCCGCGACCTATGAACTTCGGAAGGAGAGAGGAGGGGCAGAAGAACAAAAAGACCATCATAGCCGAGAGGGGGAAAGGAGAGACGGGGGAGAAAGTGGAAGGGTCATGGCTGGCTGGGAACATAAGAGAAAAGAAGGAATGATCTGGTCCCAATGAAGGGAACCAAGCCATGCCGGTGAATACGGATAAATCGGCCGCCCCACTCACACTCGCGGGGTTAAAGAGAGGGGGGGGAGGGGGGGAGAGGGGGTGATCCCACCATCCCGTCGACCACCACCATTTCCCACCACATCTTCAGCATAGTTCACCCCTCCAATGGCAGCCGGTTGGGCACTTCCCAGATAAAGCACGTTTAAACCGAGATGGAGGTGAAATGGATTTCATCACTGAATTTCCTTTTTTTTAATTTTAAAAAAAAGTTAAACGGCAGCGGAGGCTGGTCCGGTATCAGACCCATCGATCTCACGTAACCACTGGTTACCACGGATGCCTGCAAGCCCATCGGTTCATGTGGGGACCCCCCCCCCCACCACCCACCACCCACCCACCACTTCCCAAACCAGCTTCCAAATCTCCGGAAGTCTTCCAAATCAATGGCTTCCATTGTGACGTGTGTGTGTGTGTCCCCCCACCCCCCCATCTCAACAATATTCCCGATTCAGTCCCTGCTTCTACCCCGCGGCCCATGTTTCTGATCCAGTGACAAGCTACCGTTCCCCCCCCAGTCCCAAATCAGTTGCTACCGTTCCCCCCCCCCCCCACCACCAACATTCCTGCTTCCTTGCTACTGTCCCAGTGCATCTTCCAGATACATATGAAATTCCCAAGGGATTGGACAGGAAAAATGTTCCCATGTTGGGGGGGGTGGGAGTCCAGAACCAGGGGTCACACAGTTTAAGAATAAGGGGTCGGACATTTAGGACTGAGATGAGGAAATATTTTTCCACCCAGAGAGTTGTGAATCTGTGGAATTCACTGGATGTTTTCAAGAGAGAGTTAGATTTAGCTCTTGGGGCTAACGGAATCAAGGGATATGGGGAGAAAGCAGGATCGGGGTACTGATTTGGGGATGATCAGCCGTGATCATATTGAATGGCGGTGCTGGCTCGAAGGGCCGAATGGCCTGCCCCTGCACCTATTGTCTATGTGTCTGTGTTTCCAGTTCCCGTCCACCCGATCCAGCCCGTAAACCCATTCTCCTGCCACCCACCCCCACCCCATTCCCCGCTAATCCCGTCCTAACTGGCTGCTGCCCTTCCCCCAATGCCATTGTCCATCCTGAAATCACTGGTCTGAAGAAGGGTCCCGACCCGGAATATCCTCGTGAATCTTCTCTGCACCCGTCCCAGCTTGATGGGTGGGCAGAGGACGAGGATGTTGCCGGGACTAGAGGGTGTGAGCTAGAGGGAGAGGTTGAGTAGGCTGGGTCTCTATTCCTTGGCGCGCAGGAGGATGAGGGGTGATCTTACAGAGGTGTATAAAATCATGAGAGGAATAGACCGGGTAGACGCACAGAGTCTCTTGCCCAGAGTAGGGGAATCGAGGACCAGAGGACACAGGTTCAAGGTGAAGGGGAAAAGATTTAATAGGAATCTGAAGGGTGACTTTTCCACACAAAGGGTGGTGGGTGTATGGAACAAGCTGCCAGAGAAGGTAGTTGAGGCTGGGACTATCTCAAAGTTTAAGAAACAGTTAGACAGGTACATGGATGGGACAGGCTTGGAGGGATATGGACCAAGCGCAGGCAGGTGGGACTAGTGTAGCTGGGACATGTTGGCCGGTGTGGGCGAGTTGGGCCGAAGGGCCTGTTTCCACACTGTGTCACTACGACTCTAAGAAGGGTCCCGACCCGGAACGTCACCTATCCCACTTTCCTTGGTAAACCGGCACCTGCAGTTCCTAGTTCCTAAACCTCCCACCCTTTGGCCGCTCACTGGCTAACTAAAACATGGGAGCGACTCTCAGGGATGAGGGAGTTTGCCTGGCTCTGGTCTTTGAGGAACAAATGAACTGCAGGTAAAATTAGCTCAGTAGAACTAACTCTCAGGAATGCGCGGACAAGTGCATTCTGTCACATCCCCAATGGTTAAGATAGGTGCGGAGGGGGGGGGGGGGGGATAGGAAAAATATAATCTGAATCCTAATTCCTCCTCACTGCCAATGCAGGAAGGAGGCAAAAGCAATGCATATATTTCCACACAAAAACAGGGATGTAACGCTGAGGCTCTATAAGGCGCTGGTCAGGTCACATTTGGAATATTGTGAGCAATTTTGGGCCCCATATCTGAGGAAGGATGTGCTGGCTCTGGAGAGGGTCCAGAGGAGGTTTACGAGAATGATCCCCTGGAATGAGTGGGTTAACCTATGATGAGCTTTTGTCGGCACTGGGCCTGTACTCGCTGGAGTTTAGAAGAATGGTGGGGGTGGGGACCTCATTGAAACAGGGTTTTCAGGGTTTGGACGCGCTAGAGGCAGGAAACATGTTCCCGATGTTGGGGGAGTCCAGATCCAGGGGCCACAGTTTAAGATTAAGGGGTAAGTCATTTAGAACGGAGACGAGGAAACACTTTTTCTCACAGAGAGAGTTGTGAGTCTGTGGAATTCTCTGCCTCAGAGGGCGTTGGAGGCAGGTTCTCTGGATGCTTTGAAGAGAGAGCAAGATAGGGCTCTTAAAGATAGCAGAATCAGGGGATATGGGGAGAAGACAGGAACGGGGTACTGATTGGGGATGATCAGCCATAATCACATTGAATGGCGGTGCTGGCTCGAAGGGCCAAATGGCCTACTCCTGCGCCTATTGTCTATTGTCCACAAGATGTCGATGAACTGCGTTACGAAGGTGTTGCCTGGTCCGTAGACCACCCAATCTTTGACCATCCTAAACCCCCAAGAATCGCTCATAGCTTCTGTAGAGTTTTTCACCCAGAGAGTTGTGAATCTGTGGAATTCTCTGCCACAGAAGGCAGTGGAGGCCAATTCACTGGATGTTTTCAAGAGAGAGTTAGATTTAGCTCTTAGGGCTAACGGAATCAAGGGATATGGGGAGAAAGCAGGAACGGGGTACTGATTCTGGATGGTCAGCCATGATCATATTGAATGGCGGTGCTGGCTCAAAGGGCCGAATGGCCTACTCCTGCGCCTTTTTTCTATGAAACGTCACCCATTCCCTCTCTCCAGAGATGCTGCCTGTCAGTGAATTGCTCCAGCACTTTGTGTCTATCTTCATTTCTCAACCCCAACCTCTGTCCCTGGGTCAAACCCTCAACCACTGTCCAGCCCCACCTTTTCCCCATCGCCTAACGAGTCGGGGGGGGGGGGGTAAAAGCCATTTTGTCTTCCAACGTTCTCCTCGTCTCTGGGCACCAACCCACCTTGCCCACTTGGGAGGTCAACTGGGGCCGGGACGACTGCACCGGCGGGTGCGATGACGGGTAGCCTCCGCTGCGTTTCAATGGTCATAAGCGTAACACATCAACGTCAGATACAAACCCTGTGTTAATGGAGTGTCGGTAGCAGTGAGAGTGGCGGTCACGTACACCAACCTACCAATTGCATCCTTGAGGTATTTTTGACCGATCAACTTTAAGTACTCTTCGATCGCCTTGGTGGCCAGCGTATTCTCGCGGAATATTAAGTGCTCACGGTCTACAAAGCGGTCGACTTCCGTCATGGCCATGTCCGAGAGGAAGTCCTGGCGGAGAGACAGAGAGAAAGGTGGCAGAGGTCAAGTCCATTTGCATGGGCATTCCCACGGCAACAGCCGGTGGCCATTTTGTACCAACATGTCCACCTTGCATTCGGTTCCGGGCACCGGGTTGCGAGAAAGATGTTGTCAATCTGGAAAGGGCGCGGAGATGATTTACGAGGATGACTGGACTAGAGGGTGTCAGCTACACGGAGAGGTTGAGCTGGCTGGGACTCTTGTTCCCTGGAGCGCAGGAGGATGAGGGGAGATCTTATAGAGTTGTATAAAATCATGAGAGGAATAGATCGGGTGGACGCACAGTGTCTCTTGCCTAGAGTAGGGGAATCGAGGACCAGAGGACATAGGTTCAGAGTGATGGGGAAAAGATTTAACAGGCATCTGAGGGGTACGTTTTTCACACAAAGGGTGGTGGGTGTATGGAACGAGCTGCCAGAGGAGGTAGTTGAGGCTGGGACTATCCCAGCATTTAAGAAACAGTTAGTTAGGTACATGGATAGGACAGGTTTGGAGGGATATGGACCAAACGCAGGCAGGTGGGACTAGTGTAGCTGGGACATGTTGGCCGGTGTTGGCAAGTTGGGCTGAAGGGCCTGTTTCCGCGCTGTGTCACAATGACTCTCACTGAAAGAGCTCTTTGATCAGCCAATTTCAGTTCAGTTCATTGTCACGTGTACTGAGGTACAGTGAAAAGCTTCTGTTTCGGGTTAACCAGTCAACAGAAAGACAATATATGATTACAATCAAACCATTTCCAGTGTACACATACATGATAAGGGAATAACATTTAGTGCAAGGTAAAGCCAGCAAAGTCCGATCAAGGATAGTCTGAGGGTCTCCAATGAGGTAGATAGTAGTTCAGGACCGCTCTCTGGTTGTGGTAGGATGGTTCAGTTGCCTGATAACAGCTGGGAAGAATCTGCCCCTGAATCTGGAGGTGTGCGTTTTCACACTTCTATACCTCTTGCCCAATGGGAGAGGGGAGAAGAGGGAATGGCCAAGTCTCTCTCTCCTTTGCCCACACCTTTAGTTTAGTTTAGTTTAGAGATACAGCGCGGAAGCAGGCCCTTCGGCTCACCGAGTCCGCGCTGACCAGCGATCCCCGCACACTAACACACACTCGGGACAATTTCCATTTACACCAAGCCAATTAACCTACAAACCTGCACGTCTTTGGAGTGTGGGAGGAAACCGAAGATCTCGGAGAAAACCCACGCAGGTCACGGGGAGAAGGTACAAACTCCGTACAGACAGCACCCGTAGTCTGGATCGAACCCGGGTCTCCGGCGCTGTGAGGAGGCAACTCTACCGCTGCTCCGCCGTGCCGCCCCGCGGTTTTTATTCACAGTGTGATAGAGGCTTTCTACTCCCTCCAGTTATTCCATGAAAGCTATTGCAGAATCCACCGCCATTTGGTGTCCCTGAGAATGACTCCTCCTTGATGGCTTTTTGCCCAATTATCCGACATTTACTGAATCAAATCAATGCATCATTTTGGGGGAGTTTTTGAGTTTGAGTTTAGTTCAGTTTATTGTCACGTGCACCGAGGTACAGTGAAAATATTTTGTTGCGGTGCTAAGACAATACATGATTACAATCGAGCTGTGTAAAAGTGCCACTTGGGTCACGGGGTGAATGTACAAACTCTGTACAGACAGCACCCGTAGTCTGGATCGAACACGGGTCTCTGGCGCTGTGAGGCAGTAGAGGGCCTGTCCCACTTGGGCACCATTTGCGCTTCATTTGCGCGTCACGAGGCGCGTGTCGTGACGCGCACGTGATGCGCGCATGGTGCGTGGTGAGGTAGGCAGTGACGCGCTGCGCCCCAGGATTTCGGGATGTACAAAATCTTCGCGCGCCACCTGCGTGATGCGCAAATCACTATAATGCGCATTTCACTATAATAACTGGCACTGGCCATTTCAATAACTGGCACTGACCACTTCAATAACTGGCACTGGCCACTTCAATAACTGGCACTGGCCACTTCAATAACTGGCACTGGCCACTTCAATAACTGGCACTGGCCACTTCAATAACTGGCACTGGCCACTTCAATAACTGGCACTGGCCACTTCAATAACTGGCACTGGCCACTTCAATAACTGGCACTGGCCACTTCAATAACTGGCACTGGCCACTTCAATAACTGGCACTGGCCACTTCAATAACTGGCACTGGCCACTTCAATAACTGGCACTGGCCACTCAAATCAGCCACCCCGGACATGTTTATGATTGGTCTTACTGTATTTTAACGTTGTTTGTATCTATTTTAACTTATACTGTTCCATCAGGGACTGGATTGTTTTAGTGTTGTTATTATTATTATTATGTGTGAAATGTTTTAAACGTCATGTGCGATGCTCCGGTATTCCCTGGGAAACGTCTTTTCATTTTGCACTGTACAACTGTTGCTTGCAAGATGACAATAAAGGAATTGAATTGAATTGAATTGAAATGCCGCCCGTGGGACAGGCCCTTAACTCTACCCCTGCACCACCGTGTCATCCTATTTATTATAACTCTTTACCTCTCTAAACAACTCTTTAATATAACCTTTAGACTTGTAGACTTTAAGAGATGCAGCATGGAAACAGTGAAGGGTCTGAGGAAGGGTCTCGACCCGAAACGTCACCTCTCTCCAGAGATGCTGCCTGACCCGCTGAGTTACTCCAGCTTTTTGTGTCTATCTTCGGGAGAGGAGTTCAGTTCGTACCCAGGTCCAGTGAAAAGCTTTTGTTGCATGCTGACCAGTCAGCGGAAAGACAATGCATGATGCAAGGTAGACAAAAATGCTGGAGAAACTCAGCGGGTGAGGCAGCATAAATGGAGCGAAGGAATAGGTGATGTTTTGGGTCGAGACCCTTCTTCAGACTGAGATGGGGGGCTGGGGGGGGGGGGGGCGGGAAGAAGCAAGAGACGGAGACAGTGGGCTGTGGGAGAGCTGGGAAGGGGAGAGGAAAGAAGGAGAAGGCAAGGACTACCTGAAATTGGAGAAGTAAATGTTCATACCGCTGGGGTGTAAACTGCCCAAGCGGAATATGAGGTGCTGCTCCTCCAATTTACGGTGGGCCTCACTCTGGCCATGGAGGAGGCCCAGGACAGAAAGGTCGGATTCGGAATGGGAGGGGGAGTTGAAGTGCTGAGCCACCGGGAGATCAGGTTGGTTAATGCGGACCGAGCGGAGGTGTTGGGTGAAACGATGGCCAAGCCTACGCTTGGTCTCACCGATGTAGAGCAGCTGACATCTAGAGCAGCGGATGCAATAGATGAGGTTGGAGGAGGTGCAGGTGAACCTCTGCCGCACCTGGAACGACTGCTTGTGTCCTTGAATGGAGTCGAGGGGGGAGGTAAAGCGATAAGTGTAGCATTTCCTGCGGTTACGGAGGGAGCGGTCTCTGTGGAAAGCCGGACCATACATGATGCAAGGGTTACTTGAAGTTAGAAAAATCAGTGTTCATACCGCTGGGTTGTAAGTGGCCCAAGCGAAATATGAGGTGGTGTTTCACCACGGGTTTTGGCTTTGGGATCTGTATCTCAGTTCCCTTTAGTTTATTGTCACCAGTACCGAGGTGTAGTGAAAAGCTTTTATTGCATGCCAACCAGTCAGCACAAAGACAATACACCTGAGGTCAGGATTGAACCCGACTCTCTGGCGCGGTGAGGCACCAACTCTACTGGAGCGACTGGGCTTGAATTCGCTGGAATTTAGAAGGCTGAGAGGGAATCTTATGGAAACATATACAATTCCTCGAGGACTGGACAGGCTAGATGCTGGAAAAATGGTCCCGATGTTGGGGGAGTACAGAACCAGGGATCACACAGTTTAAGAACAAGGGGTCGACCATTTAGGACTGAGATGAGGAAAACCCTTCTCACCCAGAGAGTTGTGAATGTGTGGAATTCTCTGCCACAGAAGGCAGTGGAGGCCAATTCACTGGATGTTTTCAAGAGAGAGTTAGATTTAGCTCTTGGGGCTAACGGACTGAAGGGATATGGGGAGAATACTGATTGTGGATGATCAACCATGATCACATTGAATGGCAGTGCTGGCTCGAAGTGCCGAATGGCCTACTCCTGCACCTATTGTCTATGTTTCTAATCCAGCGGGTCAGGCAACACCTCTGGAGAAAAGGAATAGGTGACGTTTCTTCAGACTGAAAGAGGGGAATGGGGGGATCATATTGAATGGCGGTGCTGGCTAAGTCTCTATTGAAAACATCCGGTGAATTGGCCTCCACAGCCTTCTGGGTGAGGAAGTTTTTCCTCACCTCAGTCCTAAATGGCCTTCCCCCTATTCTTAAAGTGTGACTCCTGGTTCTGGGCTCCCCCAACATTGGGAACATTTTTCCTGCATCTACCCTGTCCGACCAATCCTTTAAGAAATAGGATGGGTGACGTTTCGGGTTGGAACCCTTCTTCAGACTGGGGAAGTCTGAAGAAGGGTTCCCACCCAAAACGTCACCTATCCATGTCCTCCGGAGATGCTGCCTGACCCGCTGAGTTACTCCAGCACTTTTGGAACTGCACCGTATTGGTCGCATGGTTTATTATCCAGAGACAGAGCATGCTAACCAGACGGATCACACAACACATAGTGCAAACGGAGCACACACAAGTACGACACAAAACGCTGGAGTCACTCAGCGGGACGGGCAGCATCTCCGGAGAGAAGGAATGGGTGACGTTTCGGCTCGAGACCCTTCTTAAGTCTGAATCAGACGGCTGTGGAGGGCAAGTCATTGGGCATTTTTAAGGCAGAATCTTGATTAGTTCAGTCTGAAGAAGGGTCTCGACCCGAAACGTCACCCATTCCTTCTCTCCAGAGACGCTGCCTGTCCCGCTGAGCTACTCCAGCGTTTTGTGTCTATCTTCGAATTAAGGCAGCATCTGCAGTTCTTTCCTCCACACACCAGTGCAACAGGTGGTGCAAAAAGAGAAGGAAAGAGAAAGAAAAAGAGTGCATAATATAGCAGAGAAAGTGTTGATTTAAAAAAAAAAAAAGTGCAGGGGTGCAACGAGGTAGGTTGGGAGATCGTGAAAACTTCCTTAGCTTACGAGAGGTCCTTTCAGGAGTGTGTTAACAGCGGGGTTAGCTGTTGCTGTCGAATCTGGTGGTACGAAGCTTCATAGTTTGGCATCTTCCATCAGACAGCAGAGGGGAGGAGAGAGAGAGAGAGAGAGAGAGAGTGGTCCTTGGTGATGTCGGCTGCTTTCCCGAGGTGGCGTGAACATTAGATGGAGTTGACAGTAGGGTGGCCGTCAGTGCGGTGGGACTGGGCTGCGTCCACGACTCTGCGCGATCACCCGCGGGCCTTGGTCCAAATAGTTGCCAAGGCAAGCAGTGATCTATCTCCGATAGGATGCTCTCTACGTTGCATCTGCAGGAATCAGCAGGAGTCACTGGAGATGAGCCAAATTTCCTTATTAATCTATCTCATCTACTGTATCTGTTGTTCAAGATGTGGACTCTTATACATCTGCCGACCAAAGCTAGACTGGGCGATCGTTTCGCTGAACACCTTCGCTCAGCCCGCCTGAACCTACCTGATCTCCCAGGTTGCCGAACACTTTCATTCTCCCGAAGAAGGGTCTCGACCCGAAACGTCGCCTATTTCCTTCGCTCCATAGATGCTGCCTCACCCGCTGAGTTTCTCCATCATTTTGTGTCTACCTTCGATTTTCCAGCATCTGCAGTTCCTTCTTAAACTTCCATTCTCCTTCCCATTCCCTCACTGACCTTTCTGTCCTGGGCCTCCTCCGCTGTCAGAGCGAGACTATGAATTGACTGGGAATCTTATTGAAACATATAAGATTATTAATGGATTGGACACTATCCTACACACACCAGAGACAATTACACGTATACCAAGCCAATTGGCATACAAACGGCTGGGCTTGAACACTCTGGAATTTAGAAGGATGAGAGGGCATCTCATTGAAACATATAAGATTATTAAGGGATTGGACACGCTGGAGGCAGGAAACATGTCTCCAATGTTGGGGGAGTCCAGAACCAGGGGCCACAGTTTCAGAATAAGGGGTCGGCCACTTAGGACTGAGATGAGGAAAAACGTTTTCACCCAGAGAGTTGTGAATCTGTGGAATTCTCTGCCTCAGAAGGCAGTGGAGGCCAATTCACTGGATACTTTCAAGAGAGAGTTAGATGGAGCTCTTGAAGATAGCGGAGTCAAGGGGATATGGGGAGAAGGCAGGAACGGGGTACTGAATGCGGATGGTCAGCGTGAATGGCGGTGGTGCTGGCTCGAAGGGCCGAATGGCCTACTCCAGCACCTATTGTCTATTGTCTGCCTTCCCATTACTTTGCGAATTAGTGCATAGACTGGTTAAGACTCAAGCATGTTGACCTAAAATCAGATAGGAATGTGAATCCTCACAGAAATAGTCCCTCAGACACCCACTCACACCGATCCCATTTTATTCTCTCCACCTTCCCACCGTCTCAACTCCTTCCCGAGATACTGCCCCCTCACCGGAACACTGGGGGCGATTCACAGCAGCCATTTAACCCTCCGATCTGCAGAGACCCGGGTTCGATCCGACCACGGCTGCTGTGTGTATGTGTGTGTGTGTGGAGTTTGTACCTTCTCCCCGTGACCCCGTGGGTTTTCTCCGGTTTCCTCCCACACCCCAGAGGCGTGCCGGGTTTGTCGGTTAATTGGCTTCCGTTCGTTGTAAATTGTCCCCCGGTGGGTGTAGGAGACTGCCAGTGGTCGGCACGGACTCGGTGGGCCGAAGGGCCTGTTTACCTGCTGAATCCCGGAAACTCTAAAGCCTAACGTTTTTGCAATGAGGGAGGAAAGCGGAGCACCAGGAACCAGGTTACAGGGAGAAGGTACAATTGATTTGTGTTGGAAGGAACCGCAGATGCTGGTTGAGACCAAAGACAGACACAAAATGGTGGGGTAACTCAGGCAGCATCTCTGGAGAGAAGGAATGGGTGACGTTTCGGGACGAGACCCTCTTCAGCCCACTGTTTCTCTAACATCAAGTAATCCCGGCATCCCCCCTCTCCCACCCAAGTCGTTACCAGCTTCTAAGTCATCTTGTTGAGTCTCATTGTCTGTACCTGTTTTCACCTAGCCCCAACAGCTAATAATGGCCTGTTTCCCTGTATGATCATTACTTTTTAGCATATCTTTCATTCATTTGTTCTATATCTCTCCACATCACCGTCTATATCTCTCGTTTCACCTCTCCCCCGACTCTCAGTCTGTAAGAAGGGTCTCGACCCGAAACGTCACCCATTCCTTCTCTCCAGAGATGCTGCCCATCCCGCTGAGTTACTCCAGCATTTTGTGTCTATCTTCGGTGTGAACCAGCGTCTGCGGTTCCTTCCTGCACTCCACAGTTGAACTCCTTTGAGCTCCCCATATAATTTAACAACTTTAGACCAAGCCAGTTTGGTGGCGTTTCAAGAAATGCTGGAAAGCGGTTAGGTTGGGTGGGAGGAAGCTCTACCAGTCCATTTTATGGACATGACAGCTATCCAAGGAGCCAACTCCCACATATGTTCCATTTCCTTGGTCACACACTTGCGTCAACCTTGGGCATGCATTACTGCCCCTCTACAGAAAACTTCAAGGCAAGAATGGACCATTCAGCCCTCATGCCTAATCTGCATTAGATTAAGTGTCATCTACTCCGCATCTCCAAGCCAATTTAGCTACCTTCATTGCGTTGTTTACAAATTCATCTTAGTTTGGAGATACAGCGCAGAAACCAGGTCTGTCAGCCCACGACAACCAGCGATCCCCGCACACTAACATTACCCTCTAGGTAAAGTCTGGTTAAACATAGCTCGAGGGTCTCTGAATGGGTTAGATGTGAGGTCGGGACTGCTCTCTGGTTGGTGAGCGGAGGGTTCCGTTTAGTTAAGTTTAGCTTAGAGATACAGCGCAGAAACAGGCCCTTCGGCCCACCCCGACCACCGATCCCCGCACACTAACACTACCCTACACGCACGAGGGACAATTTCACATTTACACCAAGCCAATTAACCTATCCAGAGATGCTGCCTGAGTTACTCCAGCGTTTTGTGTCTATATTTGGTGTAACCCAGCACCTGCAGTTCCTTCCTACACAAAGCTCACTAGAGAGCCAATATTCCCCTAAGATTCAAACATCTAATAGGAGCTGCTGTCCCCTGATTGACCTGAGAATTATTAGCAATCACTCTCTAACCCGAAAATCTGGTAAAAAAAAAAATCAATTAGGCCCCCTAGTAATCCACGAATCTGGTGAAAATAGTCGACGTCTGATTGACCTGAAAAATCAAATACCATCTGAAGAAGGGTCTCGGCCCGAAAGGTCACCCATTCCTTCGCTCCAGAGATGCTGCCTGTCCCACCTAGTTTAGTTTGGAGATACAGCGTGGAAACAGGCCCTTCGGCCCAGCGAGTCCGGGGCCGACCAGCGATCCCCGCACACTAACACCAGGGACAATTTTACATTTACACCAAGCCAATTAATCTACAAACCTGCACGTCTTTGGAGCGCGGGAGGAAACTGGAAATCTCGGTGGTCACGGGGAGAAGGTACAAACTCCGTACAGTCAGCGCCCGTGGTCAGGATGGAACCCCGGGTCTCTGGCGCTGAGAGGCAGCAACTCTACCGCTGCTCCACCACACCTGAAGCTAATCGATTTATTGTCCAAATCCCTCTGGCTTTCCATTTCCTCTCCTTCAAGACATGACATAATTGAAGGTACACGAAATTGCTGGAGAAACTCAGCGGGTGCAGCAGCATCTACGGAGTGAAGGAAATAGGCAACGTTTCGGGCCCAAACCCTTCTTCAGACTGACATAATTAAACCCTGCCACTGCCAAGGTTTTGGTTGTTGTTCCCAAGTGCTCCTCATGCGGTTTCAATTCATCTAATAGCCCCCCCCCCCCCCCTTGTTAAGTGCTGACATGTTTTTACTGTTAATGCCGTTGTTGTCAGAATGGAGGTTGCTGCCGACATTAAGCAGTGTTTTGAGAACTTTTTCACAAGCTTCATTTAGACTTTACAGACACAGGCATGGGGGTCACAGAGAGAACGGCAAACTCCGCACAGTGGTTAGTTTAGTTTAGAGATACAGCGCGGAAACAGGCCCTTCGGCCCAACTTGCCCACGCCGGCCAACATGTCCCAGCTACACTAGTCCCACCTGCCAGCATTTGGCCCACAACCTGTCCTATCCATGTACCTGTTGGGATAGTCCCAGCCTCAACTACCTCCTCTGGCAGCTCGTTCCATACACCCACCACCCTTTGTGTGAAAAAGTTACCCCTCAGATTCCTATTAAATCGTTTCCCCTTCACCTTGAACCTGTGTCCTCTGGTCCTCGATTCCCCAACTCTGGGCAAGAGACTCTGTGCATCTACCCGATCTATTCCTCTCATGATTTTATACACCGCTATAAGATCCCCCCTCATCCTCCTGCGCTCCATGGAATAGAGACCCAACCTGCTCAACCTCTCCCTGTAGCTCACACCCTCTAGTCCTGGCAACATCCTCGTAAATCAAAGTCACTTGAACTTAGACAAATCAATAATCATACCGCTGGGTTGTAAGCTGCCCAAGCGAAATATGAAGTTCCGTTCCTCCAGGGGTTCTAGCTTTCTCAGGTCAGTTCAGTTTAGTTTATTGTCACATGTACCGAGGTACAGTGAAAAGCTTTTGTTGCGTGCTAACCAGTCAGCGGAAATACAATACATGATTACAATCGAGCCATTTACAGTGTACAGATACATGATAAGGGAATAACATTTAGTGCAAGGACTTCACACAAGTATGGAACAAGCTACCCGGAGGAGGTAGGTGAGGCAGGGACTATCCCAGCATTTGAGAAACAGTTGGTCAGCTAATCACAAAACGCTGGAGTAACTCAGCGGGACAGGCAGCATCTCTGGAGAGAAGGAATGGGTGACATTTCGGGTCGAGACCCTTCTTCAGGCTGACGTCAGGTGCAGAGGGAGATACAGAGATAAGGAAGGGTAAGGTGTGAAAACGAGACAAAGGGGACGGCGATCAAGGAGCATGTAGAATAGATCATTGGTTGCTGGGAGAAGGTGACAAGGAAGCAAAGTAAAGCCAAGAGATAAGAAAGGAAACACAAAATGCTGGAGTAACTCAGTTAGGATAAGGAATGGGTGACGTTTCGGGTCGACACCCTTCAACAGACTGAACGTCACCCATTCCTTCTCTCCGGAGAAGCTGCCTGTCCCGCTGAGTTACTCCAGCATTTTATGTCTACCTTTGATTTAACCCGGCATCTGCAGTTCTTTCCTCAACAGAGATAAGATAATAATACATTGTATTGTATATAGCGCTTTTCAGGACTCAAAGTCGCTTAGATGTAGTTGGCGACAGTCAGACTGCTCAGAGGCCTGGGATGGGGGAGTGATGGAGAGAGAGGGAAAGCAAGGGTTAGACAGGTAATGGATAGGAACTCATGAGAGGAATAGATCGGGTAGATTGTGGATAAATGTGAGGTTATCCATTTTGGTGGCAAAAACGGGAAGGCAGACTATTATCTAAATGGTGGCCGATTAGGAAAAGGGGAGATGCAGCGAGACCTGGGTGTCATGGTATACCAGTCATTGAAAGTAGGCATGCAGGTGCAGCAGGCAGTGAAGAAAGCGAATGGTATGTTAGCTTTCATAGCAAAAGGATTTGAGTATAGGAGCAGGGAGGTTCTACTGCAGTTGTACAGGGTCTTGGTGAGACCACACCTGGAGTATTGCGTACAGTTTTGGTCTCCCAATCTGAGGAAGGACATTATAGCCATAGAGGAGTGCAGAGGAGGTTCACCAGACTGATTCCTGGGATGTCAGGTCTTTCATATGAAGAAAGACTGGATAGACTTGGCTTATACTCGCTAGAATTTAGGAGATTGAGAGGGGATCTTATAGAAACGTACAAAATTCTTATGGGGTTGGACAGGCTAGATGCAGGAAGATTGTTCCCGATGTTGGGGAAGTCCAGGACAAGGGGTCACAGCTTAAGGATAAGGGGGAAATCCTTTAAGACCGAGATGAGAAAAACCTTTTTCACACAGAGAGTGGTGAATCTCTGGAACTCTCTGCCACAGAGGGTAGTTGAGGCCAGTTCATTGGCTATATTTAAGAGGGAGTTAGATGTGGCCCTTGTGGCTAAAGGGATCAGGGGGTATGGAGAGAAGGCAGGTACGGGATGCTGAGTTGGATGATCAGCCATGATCATATTGAATGGCGGTGCAGGCTCGAAGGGCCGAATGGCCTACTCCTGCACCTATTTTCTATGTATCTATGTATCTATGTAGCCCATTGTTAGGTGATTCGAGGACCAGAGGACATAGGTTCAAGGTGAAGGGGAAAAGATTGAATAGGCATATAGGCACAGAGGGTGGTGGGTGTAGGGGACAAGCTGCTGGAGGAGGTAGTTGAGGCTGGGACTATCCCAACGTTTAAGAAACAGACAGGTACATGGATAGGACAGGTTTGGAGGGATATGGGCCAAGCGCAGGCAGGTGGGACTAGTGCAGCTGGGACATTGTTGGCCAGAGTGGGCAAGTTGGGCCGAAGGGCTTGTTTCCACACTGTCTCACCCGATGACACTATGAGAGTTGGCAGAGTCACAGAGTCAAATTCCTATATGTTGTCACCAGCGAATCCTTCAAGGCCACTCTCTGACCCCATGCAGATGCTGGTTGAAACCAAAGAGTAGACACAAAAAAAGCCAAATCACCCCACGACTAAGGACGTTTAATGAATAGACACAAACAGCTGGAGCAACTCAGCGGGACAGGCAGCATCGCTCGAGAGAAGGAACGGGTGACGTTTCGGGTCGAGTCTGAAGAAGGGCCTCGACCCGAGATATCACCCCATTCCCTCTCTCCAGAGATGCTGCCCGTCCCGCTGAGTTACTCCATCTTGTTGTGTCTATCTTCGGTGTAAAAACCAGCGTCTGTAATTCCTTCGAAGATAGACACAAAACCAACAGTGGAGGAGGCCCAGGACAGAAAGGTCAGTGTGGGAACGGGAGGGGAGTTGAAGTGTTTGGCAACCGGGAGAT
>JAXLNO010000680.1:84052-140831 GCA_038087875.1 Malacoraja senta
CTTCATGCTCGAGAGTGGTTCCCCGCGTACTCGAGGCCTCAGCTAGGTTGCGGCGTATTTTTCAACATGTTGAAAAATGCCCGCGAGTAAAAAAAGGTCGCCATGGAAAAAATCTATATTTAGTCGAGGTAGGTCCTAGTAGGTAGTTGAAGTCAATCGAAGTTAACCGAAGGTCGTCGAAGATAAAGATAAAGGTAAGTAAACCGACCGGTAATGTTAAATTCCCACTAAACTTTATTAAACGTTGTCTGGCTTCTTAAAAGTGTCTCCACTCCTTCTCTCCCCTTATCTCCCCCCTCTCTCCCCTCCTCTCCCCCCCCCCCCCCCCCGCGCTCTCTAAAGGACTTAGCGTACACTGTGCAGCCGTCTTTTACCTTCCTGTTCATCGCGGGTGTGAAATTCAGACAGCGCTCCCCCGCTTTCCCTGGCCCCCGCCTTTGCGATGTGAGTGTGTGTGCGGACGGTTGATCCGGCTCGCGGTTTCATCGCCGACGGTCGATCCAGCTCGACGGTTTTCCAGGCGAGTGCCCTCGAGCTCGAAGGTCGAAGACAGTCGCTGAAAGGTCGCGTCAGTGGGACAGCCCCTTAACGCTCCAGGACCAAGATCTGTGGGAAGTCAATTGTGTCGCCTAGTTTTGATGTCTAAAGTTTTTCCAAAACACCAATACACTGGTTCAGATAACGCAACAGTATGCATATAGACACAAAATGCTGGAGTAACAGGCAACATCTCTGGAGAGAAGGAATGGGAGACGTTTCGGGCCGGGACCCTTCTTATGAATATTGACTTCTCTAACTTCAAGTAACCCTTGCATCCCCCCACCTCTCTCTCCAACCCTCCCTCACCCAAGCTTCAAAGTCATCTTGTTGAGTCTCATTGTAAGTAACCTGTTTTCACCTAGCCCACAGCTAACAATGGCCTTTCTTTATCATCATCACTTTTTTGCATATCTTTCATTCATTTGTTCTATATGTCACTCTACATCACTCTATATCTCTCGTTTCCCTCTCCCGCTGACTCTCAGTCCGAAGAAGGGTCTCGACCCGAAACGCCACCTATTCCTTATCTCCAGAGATGCTGCCTGTCCCGCTGAGTTACTCCAGGGTCTTGTGTCGACGGTTTAAACCAGCGTCCGCAGTTCTTTCCGACACATTGGTAGTCCATTTAATCAGGTTAGATATGCAGTATGTTGCAATCAGGATGAGGTAGGAATGATTGGGATAGTTGGGAAATAGATGGAATGGTAGTCGGACAATTTATTAGTAAAGCCCCTGTCCCACTTTCACGACCTAATTGGCGACCTCTGCCGAGTTTGCCCTTGACTCATACTCGCAGCATGGTGGCCACGAGGTTGTAGGAGGTCTTCGTAACTCTTCCTCATGCTCGTGAGTGGTCTCCGCGTACTCGTGGCCTCAAGTAGGTCGCGGCGTTTTTTCCAGCCTGATCAAAAATGTCCACGAGTAAAAAAAACATTGGCATGGAAAAAATGGATGCTTTTTACTCGTAGGTAGGTCGTAGGTTGGTCGTAGTCGGCCGTGATGGTAGTCGTAGACAGTCGTGGGTCGGTAACTGGCCCGAGGAAAAAAATGCAAACTTGACGTCATTTTATTATGTAATCATTTTCACTCGTAGCTAGTCGTAGTTGGTCTTAGGTGTGGAAGACTGAGGTCGGGGGGGGTCGTAGGAGGTCGTAGACATGGTCGTAGGAGGTCGTAGACATAGTCGTAGGAGGTCGTAGACATGGTCGTAGGCGGTCGTAGACATAGTCGTAGGAGGTCGTAGACATGGTCATAGGAGGTCGTAGACATAGTCGTAGGAGGTCGTAGACATGGTCTTAGGAGGTCATTTACTTCGGCGAGTCAACACGACCTTGACATTTTTTTCAACTCGCCTAGAGTCTTCTAAACTCGTGGATTAGGTCGTCCAAGACTGAGGGAAAATTACTGATACTTCCGTGAATGGAATAGATTTTCAAGTCTGTTCAAGCTGATTAATAGTTGGGGCTCTGGGTAAGGACGTGGTTAATTCTCGGGATGGTGGGACTGTCATATGTTGAAAGAATGGAGCGGCTGGGCTTATATGCACTGGAATTTAGAAGAATGAGAGGGATCTTATTGAAACATATACGATTATTAAGGGTTTGGACACGCTAGAGGCAGGAAACATGTTCCCGATGTTGGGGAGTCCAGAACCAGGGGCCACACAGTTTAAGAATAAGGGGTAGGCCATTTAGAACGGAGATGAGGAAACACTTTCTCACCCAGAGAGTTGTGAATCTGTGGAATTCTCTGACTCAGGAGGCAGTGGAGGCCAATTCATTGGATGTTTTCAAGAGAGCTAGATAGGGCTCTTAAAGATAGCGGAGTCAGGGGATATGGGGAGAAGGCAGGAACGGGGTACTGATTGGGGATGATCAGCCATGATCACATTGAATGGCGGTGCTGGCTCGAAGGGCCGAATGGCCTCCTCCTGCACCTATTGTCTATTGTCTATTGACATTTGCAGATTGGTAAAGCTAATTGTTGGGAGAGAAATAGCTAAAGAAGTAAGTAAGAGGTGATGATAGTGGTCATTGAATTCTGTCTTGTGATGAGAAAATAATTGATTATTGGTTTTGTATCATTTTTGACCTCGGGACAAACACAAAATGTGATCGTTATTTTGATCTGTGAAACGTTGCTGCCATATTTCAAGCTTGACACAAATTCGGTAAATATTTAAAAAAAAAACAAGTTTAAAATCCAGAGTATTCTGCAGTAGGACCTAATGTCCCCCAGAACACATCTCCCAACTGGGCAGCAAGGTGGCGCAGCGGTAGAGTCGCTGCCTCACAGCGCCAGGGACCCGAGTTCGATCCCAACCACGGGTGCTGTCTGTAACGAGTTTGTACCTTCTCCCCGTGATCTCCGGTTTCCTCCCACACTCCATAGACGTGCAGGTTTGTCGGT
Source organism: Malacoraja senta (assembly GCA_038087875.1). Classification (NCBI taxonomy): domain Eukaryota; kingdom Metazoa; phylum Chordata; class Chondrichthyes; order Rajiformes; family Rajidae; genus Malacoraja; species Malacoraja senta. The sequence goes on from JAXLNO010000680.1 coordinate 87,002, forward strand.
TAATTGGCTTGGCGTAAATGTAAAATTGTCCCTCGTGTGTGTGTGTGTGTGTGGGGGGGTAACGTTCATGTGCGGGGATGGCTGGTCGGTGTGGACTCAGTGGGCCGATGGGCCTGTTTCCACAGGCTGTATCTCCAAGCTAAACTAAAATGAAACTAACCGAGAATCTGCCTGAGAAATACCCGACGACTTGGCCTCCACAGCCGTCTGTGGCAATGAATTCCACAGATTCACCACCCTCTGACGAAAGAAATTCCTCCTCACCTCCATTCTAATTACAGGTAACCAGACGAAACACAAACCCCTTCTGCCCTATTGGGAAGTCATTAAAAATCCCAGGATACTGTTCAAAATCCCACAGGGCCAGTCTCCAACCAGCTGTTGTCCAAGAAAGAAACCTCTTCAAACCACGGAGATAGACACAGAGAGGGCCTGTTTCAGAATCACAATCAGAATCACACTTTATTCGCCAAGTATGTTTTGCAACTTACGAGGAATTTCACTGGCCAGGCCAGTCATACAATTAAAAGCAACAGACTCAAAAACACATTTTAACATGAACATCCACCACAGTGACTCCTACACATTCCTCACTGTGATGGAAGGCGAAATAAAGTTCAAGTCTCTTCCTTTTGTTCTTCCTCGGTCGTGGGCCTCGTGCCCCCGTTGACGGGATGATCTTGACTCCCGTAGCCGGCGGCGTTCGGGCCTTCCGCGTCGAGGCGATCAGCTCCCGCATCGGGGGGTTTGTCTGCTCCCCCCGCGCCGGGCGATCGAACCTCGCGTCGGGGCTGGTCGAGCCTTCCGCGATGTTGGAGCTCCCGACCCGGCCTCGCCCGAGACTGCGAGCCCTGGATGGTAAAGTCCGCAGGCCGCGGTGGGAGCGATCCCAGGCAAGGAATCAGCTCCGATGTTAAGTCCGCGCCCCGCGGTGGGGCTCACGACAGTCCGAGGAGGCTTCCAGCTCCAGCGATGGTAGGCCGCGGAACCCGGAGAATGTGATCCGAAAATTGATCACATCTCCGGGAAGGTAACAACCTGGAAAAAAGTTTCCCTCGATCCCCCAGCCCCCCCCCCCCCCCATACACAAAACAAAGTGAAGAACATTACAACAAACGTTTAACGCATTAAAAAATAACAAAAATAAAGAAAAACCAAACAGACTGCCGGCAGGGCAGCCACCTCCCCTGGTGGTCTCCGAGCTGTATCTCCAGACTAAACGCAATGGAAAGTGACAAGTTTCAATTCCTGGCCAAGTAAATCGAAAATAGTAAAATATCCCAAGTCATTTAACAAAACGTATCCAGCCACAAAATACCATGCTCTCGGCCTCCTCCACTGTCAGAGTGAGGCTAAACGCAAATTGGAGGAACAGCATCTCATATTTCGCTTGGGCAGCTTACACCCCAGTGGTATGAATATTGATTTCTCTATCTTCAGGTAGCCCCGGCATTCCCTCTCTCTCCATCCCTCCCCCACCCAAGTCGCACCAGCTTCTCGTTCTCACCCAACAAACAGCTGACAATGGCCTGTTTCCTTTATCATCGTTACTTTTTTGCATATCTTTCATTCATTGTTCTTTATCTCTCCACATCACCGTCTATATCTCTCGTATCCCTTATCCCTAACCAGTCTGAAGAAGGGTCTCCTAGTCCTTCTCTCCGGAGATGCTGCCTGTCGCCGCTGAGTCACTCCAGCTGTTTGTGTCTGTCAATGAGGTGAGAAGCAGAAAGCTTTAAGAAGTTAAGTCCAGAACTGAAAGCACACAGACCCAGTCATGCTTTGAAGGAAATTTGGTATGTTCAACACCCAGAATTTAAATCTATTGGACGAATAGCAGCCAAAAAGGTTATGGAAGCAAGAGCCTTCTTATCGGGTCCACATCACAAGATTAGAAGTTGTTCAGCCAGAGCTGAACACACTTCTCCACATCCGCACACAATGGTGTCTGTCTTGTCGCTTCTCGTGCGTGGTGGTGGAAAGATTGGTGGAAACAGGGCCGCGACGTCAACGCTCTTATCTTTGACCCCTGGAAGTAAGAGTGGTGCCGTGTTGTGAAACCAGAGGCCAGTGTACATTGCAATAGAAGCAAGTGGGTGGAAGGGGCTGGCTATTAATCCGGATTCACACAACAGTGGAGACACAAGGCTGGGTCTCTATTCCTTGGAGCGCAGGAGGATGAGGGCTGATCTTATAGAGGTGTATAAAATCATGAGAGGATTGGATCGGGCAGACGCACAGAGTCTCTTGCCCAGAGTAGGGGAATCGAAGACCAGAGGACACAGGTTCAAAGGTGAAGGAATCTGAGAGGTAACATTTTCACACAAAGGGTGGTGGGTGTATGGAACGAGCTGCCAGAGGAGGTAGTTGAGGCTGGGACTATCCCAACGTTTAAGAAACAGTTAAGGGGCTGTCCCACCGCGGCGACCTTTCAGCGACTGTCTTCGACCTTCGAGCTCGAGAGCACTCGCCTGAAAAACCTCGAGCTGGATCGACCGTCAGCGATGAAACCTCGGGCTGGATCGACCGACCACACACAAACACACACACACACACACACACACACACACACACACACACACACACACACACACACACACACACACACACACACACAAACACATTGCAAAGGCGTGGGCCAGGGAAAGCGGGGGAGCGCTGTCTGAAATTCACACTCGCAATGAACAGGAAGGTAAAAGACGGCTGCACAGTGTACGGTAAGTCCTTTAGAGAGCGCGGAGGTGGGGGGGGGGGGGAGAGAGAAGGGGAGGGAAGGGGGTGAGAAGGAGTGGAGATACTTTTAAGAAGTCACACAACGTTTAATAAGGTTTAGCGGGCATTTTACCTACCGGTCAGTTTTCCCTGGTCGTGAAAACACCAATGAGCCAATTACAATACCCGGTCAGCAAAGGAGATTGCCTACGGCTGCCCTCGACTGCCTGTAACTAAATAGCGACCCCACTCCACTCCACTACCAGTTCAAAAGACCCATGCCGACCAATTTTTACTCGCGGAAATTTTTTCAACATGCTGAATAATGTTCCGCGACCTAGCTGAGGCCGCGAGTATTCGGGAACTTCCCTCGAGCATGAGGGAGAGTTCCAGCGACCTCATAGGACCTCCTAGGACCACGTGTCGACCATGCTGCGCGTTTGAGTCGAGGGCAAACTCTTCTAAACTCACAGATTAGGTCGCCACAGTGGGACAGCCCCTTTACGCAGGTCCACGGACAGGACCGATTTGGAGGGATATGCTAAGAGACCGCAGACGTTGGACTCATCACTGATGCAAGCTCTCGATCCAAAAGTGCCTCCACAGATGCTGCTTGACCAGCGGAGTATTCCAGCCCCTTCTTTTTGTGTGCAGACAACAATCAGGATGAGGCCAAACACAAATTGGAGGAACAGCACCTCATATTTCGCTTGGGCAGCTTACAAACCAGTGGTATGAATATTAATTTCTCGAACCAAGTAACCCTTCATGTTCATCCCTGCCCCACCCAAGTCGTACCAGCTTCAAAGTCGTCTTGTTGAGTCTCATTGTCTGTAACTTGTTTTCACCTAGCACACAGTTAACAATGGCCTGTTTCCTTTCTCATCGTCACTTTTTTGCATATCTTTCATTCATTTCTTCTATACCTCTCCACATCACCGTCTATATCTCTCGTCTCCCTTTCCCCTGACTCTCAGTCTGTAAGAAGGGTCTCGACCCGAAACGTCACCCATTCCTTTTCTCCAGAGATGCTGTCAGACCCGCTGAGTTACTCCAGCTTTTTGTGTCTATCTTCGCTCTAAACCAACCTCTGCAGTTCCTTCCAACACATTGTTCTTCCAGTCTGGGTGGTTTCACGGGAAGTGGGTTGCGGAAAAATAATGTGTTCATATCAAGGATGTACGTGAGATTCTTGTCCTTTGGCCTACATTACCCAGGGTTGCTACGTGCATGCCAAAAAGATGGCCGATTAGGAAAAGGGGAGATGCAACGAGACCTGGGTGTCATGGTACACCGGTCATTGAAAGTAGGAATGCAGGCAGTGAAGAAAGCAAATGGTATGTTAGTATTCATAGCAAAAGGATTTGAGTATAGGAGGTTCTACTGCAGTTGTACAGGGTCTTGGTGAGACCACACCTGGAGTATTGCGTACAGTTTTGGTCTCCTAATCTGAGGAAAGACATTCTTGCCATAGAGGGAGTACAGAGAAGGTTCACCAGACTGATTCCTGGGATGGCAGGACTTTCATATGAGGAAAGACTGGATAGACTCGGCTTGTACACGTTGGAATTCAGAAGACTGAGGGGGGATCTTATAGAAACTTACAAAATTCTTAAGGGGTTGGACAGGCTAGATGCAGGAAGATTATTCCCGATGTTGGGGAAGTCCAGAACTAGGGGTCACAGTTTAAGGATAAGAGGGAAGACTTTTAGGACCGAGATGAGGAAAACATTTTTCACACAGAGAGTGGTGAATCTGTGGAACTCTCTGCCACAGAGGGTAGTTGAGGCCAGTTCATTGGCTATATTTAAGAGGGAGTTAGATGTGGCCCTTGTGGCTAAAGGGATCAGGGGGTATGGAGAGAAGGCAGGTACGGGATACTGAGTTGGATGATCAGCCATGATCATATTGAATGGCGGTGCAGACTCAAAGGGCCGAATGGCCTACTCCTGCACCTATTTTCTATGTTTCTATGTTTCTAAGAAGGAGCAACCTGCATTTATATATTCACTTTTACTCTTAAGGGGTCTCAAGACGTCTTAACGTTACTTCGCTACTTTTTCCACATTGTAGTTTAGTTTAGTTTGGAGATACAGCGCAGAAACAGGCCCTTCGGCCCACCGAGTCCTCGCCAACCAGCGATCCCCGAACACTAACACTATCCTACACACTCAAGGGACAATTTTACATTTTATACCAAGCCAATTAACCTACAAACCTGCACGTCTTTTGGAGTGTGGGAGGAAACCGAAGATCCCAGAGAAAAGCCACGCAGGTCACGGGGAGAACGCATAAAACTCTGCCCAGACAGCACCCGTAGTCAGGATGGAACCCGGGTCTCTGGCGCTGTGAGGCAGCAACTCTACCGCTGCTCCACCGTGACCGCCCAATTGTGCACAAGGAACGTGGAAGACAATTCATTCCTACTCATGGCGCAGACCGGAGATGACAGATTCTAAGTATTTGTCAAAAGAACCAGTGGAAAGGTACATGGATAGGACAGGTCTGGAGGGATATGGGACAAACGCGGGCAGGTGGGACTAGTGTTGGTGGGACAGGTTGGCCGGTGTGGGTAGTTGGGCCGAAGGGCCTCTTTCCACACTGGATGACCACGACTCTAAGGATGAAGTGTAGAATGCCGTGATTTATTTTTATCTGCAAGACACTGCCTGACAGGGACGTCAGAAATAGATTTGATGCCAATATTGAAATGGGAATTTGGATGTATATTAGAAACACACGCATGTTTAGGGTCAAGTGGAAAGGCTAAAGGAGAGGACTAATTTAATGAGCTGATGGCATTCTTTGTGTTCCATGATGGGGGAATATTTATGACTGGATTACTATCGATTTTTGGGGAAATATAATATCAATAAAACATTAGTTTGATGTGAAGGATTATTGGGGAGAAGGCAGGAAAATGGGATTAGGAGGCAGAGATCAGCCTTGATTGAATGGAAGAGTAGACTCGATGGGCCGAATGGCCTAATGTACTCCTATCACTTATGAACTTGTGAAAATCAGTCTGAAGAAGGGTCTCGACCCGAAACGTCACAGAGACTGTCATATGTTGATAGAATGGAGCAGCTGGGCTTGTACACTCTGGAGTTTAGAAGGATGAGAGGGGATCTTATTGAAACATATAAGATTATTAAGGGTTTGGACACACTAGAGGCAAGAAACATGTTCCCGATGTTGGGGGAGTCCAGAACCAGGGGCCACAGTTTAAGAATAAGGGGTAAGCCATTTAGAACGGAGACGAGGAAACACTTTTTCTCACAGAGAGTGGTGAGTCTGTGGAATTCTCTGCCTCAGAGGGCGGTGGAGGCGGGTTCTCTGGATGCTTTCAAGAGAGAGCTAGATAGGGCTCTTAAAAATAGTGGAGTCAGGGGATATGGGGAGAAGGCAGGAACGGGGTACTGATTGGGGATGATCAGCCATGATCACATTGAATGGCGGTGCTGGCTCGAAGGGCTAAATGGCCTGCTCCTGCACCTATTGTCTATTGTCTATTGTCAGTGCTCTTTATGTGGCGACTATTGGCATACCTTGGGTAGGCAAGCAAAGAGTTTCACTGTGACTTGTCACATGTGCCCATAAAGCATTCATTCATTCAATTGTATTCAATTTGAGATTGGATAGGTCCTCATCAACTGCGCTTCACGTGTTTACTACTCGTTCACTTGCAGTATCAGAGATCTCATGCAGTAGTGTCATTTGGCCCAAGTCTACTCCGCCATTCAATCATGGCTGATCTATCTCTCCCTCCTAACCCCATTCTCCCGCCTTCTCCCCATAACCCCTGACACCCGCACTAATCAAGAATCTATCTGTCTCTGCCTTAAAACTATCCACTGACTTGGCCTCCACAGCCTTCTGTGGCTGAGAATTCCACAGATTCACCGCCCTTCTTGAATGCTATTTCTATGAGCCCAGCACTTGCACTAAAGTTCAGATGTCACGTTGTGTGTGCTCGACGGTTTGGGCAGAATCTGGTCACCTCCCAGTCCATAAACTGATCTATTGTATAAAACGCAATCTAAAAAGGCACCAAAGATGCAACGTAATGTTGCCATCCCACCCTACGCCTGACCGCTTTTCCAACATTTATACCCTTCAACTCTTTCTGACACCTTCCAGCTTTTGTACAATGTCATTCAACAGAGTATCCATTGCCTTGGGTGGTGTGAGAAGATTTGTCAGCAAGCCATTTACGAGGCTGTTGCCAGGACTAGAGGGTGTGGGCTACAGGGAGAGGTTGAGCAGGCTAGGACTCTATTCCTTGGAGCGCAGGAGGATGAAGGGTCTTCTTGCGTATGGCATGCCCAGCCTAAAGTTGTAAGACAACTTGTTCTGTTTGATCTTCTGTTTAGGATGAGGGGTGATCTTATAGAGGTGTACAAAATCATGAGAGGAATAGATCGGGTAGACGCACAGAGTCTCTTGCCCAGAGTAGGGGAATCGAGAACCAGAGGACATTGGTTTAAGGTGAAGGGGAAAAGATTTCATCAGAATCTGAGGGGTAACTTTTTCACACAAAGGGTGGTGGGTGTATGGAACAGAGGAGGTAGCTGAGGCTGGGACTATCCCAACATTTAAGAAACAGACAGGTACATGGATAGGACAGGTTTGGAGGGATATGGACCAAGTGCAGGCAGGTGGGACTAGTGTGGCTGGGACATGTGGGCCGGAGTGGGCAAGTTGGGCCGAAGGGCCTGTTTCCACACTGTATCACTCTACGACTCTATGTGCTCCTGGGATATTTTAAAGCCCATCATATTCGCGTTGGGGTAATAATAATAATAATAATAATAAACATTTTATTTATGGGCGCCTATACAAAAGTCTCAAGGACACCTTACAGAATTTAACAAAGAACATATAATCGGAGTAACATAAGTTATAAAGACATCACCAATACACAAATTAAAGACAGAATTGGATCCAAACACAAAAAATAAATTCAGAAACACAATGTGAAGAGAGAGCAGCGGCAGCTAAACCGCGCCAGCGTCCACTCTCCCTTCCGACCGCCATCTTGGACACAAACTAACATAGACACTACATACAAAAATCATCCCCCCACAATGGTTACCACTGTGGGGGAAGGCACAATGTCCAGTCCCCATCCCAGTTCACCCAAAGTCAGGCCTATTGAGGCCTCCGCTATTGCCTCTACGGAGGCCCGATGTTCCTGGCCGTTCTCTCCGGGTGCAGTTGACCCGGCGTCGGGAGAGTCCTCTCAGCGGCTGGGCCACCTGGAACGGCCGATTTCCTACCGGAGGCCGCGGCTTCCGAAGCCGACAAGGCCGCGCCGGTTTGGAGCTCCCAGGCTCCCGATGGTGAAGTCGGCGCCGCCCGCTCCTCTCCACAGACCCGCAGCCCGGAGGTGTCGAACTCACGGTCACAGCTCACCGGAGCTCCAGCGCGTTGATCCAGCGCGGCGACCCAGGCAAGGCATCACCCGCTCCGTTCCGCGATAGCGCTCCAGCGCTGTGCCGCCACCGAAGCCGAGGTGCTGGGCGGTCCCCGTCAGGAAACGGCGCTCCATGCCCGCTGGTAGGCCACGAGGACGGGTCGACGGGGCAGCCCGGAGAAAAAGCTGCCTCACCGACCAGGTAGGGACCTAGAAATGAGGTTACCCCCTTCACCCTACATTAAAAAAGTCAGATTACTCCCACAGGACAAACGCAGGACTCACTAAAACTATTAAAAAAAGTGAATTAACGGACGGCTTCTGATTAGCAGCCGTCCCCCATGATGGCTTGCATGACGCGTGTGAAATAGACACTGGTACTCCAAACATTCCTTGAGGTAGACACAAAATGTCGGAGTAACTCAACGGGACAGGCAGCATCTCTGGAGAGAAGGAATGGCTGACGTTTCGGGTCGAGACCCACCTTCCTACACATTCCTTGAGACTAGCCTCCTTGATCCGTTCACAATGGAGGACTCTGTTGAGAACATTCCCTCCTTCAGTCCTCACATGTTATTCATTCAACATGAGCTGAATGATTCTCAAGCTGGCTTTAGTCATTTAGACCAGGGCTACTCAACTATGACATAGCTAACTATGGCGCATTCACAAAATAAGTAGCACAATGAGTTTGTTGTAACATTTGGCTTTGTCATAGTAGGCTAAATATCAAGAAATATGAGAAATTATATAACTCTCCAGTGATAAAATAACTAATCTCCCGGTTGCCAAACACTTCAACTCCCCCTCCCATTCCCACACTGACCTTTCTGTCCTGGGCCTCCTCCACTGTCAGAGTGAGGCCCAGCGCTAATTGGAGGAACAGCACCTCATATTTCACTTGGGCAGTATGAACATTGACTTCTCTAACTTCAAGTAACCCTTGCTTTCCCTCTCTCTCCATCCCTCCCCCATCCTAGTTCTCCGACCACATTAAATTTTGCATTGTACGCCTCGTTGTCACCTTCCGCTCGCTAACAATGATCTATTCTATATTTGCCTTGAACTTTGTCCCCTTTGATCTTCCGTTTTCACACCTTACTCCGAAGAGTTACAGACCTCTAATTCAGGAAATTTCTTAAATTCATCAGTGATAGGAGAAGAATTAGGCCATTCGGCCCATCAAGTCTACTCGGCCATTCAGTTTTGGCTGATCTATCTCTCCCTCCTAACCCCATTCTCCTGCCTTCTCCCCATAACCTCTGACACCCGTACTAATCAAGAATCTATCCCTGCCTTAAAAATATCCACTGACTTGGCCTCCACAGCCTTTGTGTGGAAAGACTTACCCCTTAAAATGTTACCTCTTAAAAATACTTCAAACAAAAAACATTGAAATCATACTTCTACAATGCATTAAAACATTATTTTAATACACCAAATTTCAAAAAGTCCCCACACCCTCCCCCCACTCGGTTGCTCCACTCTCTTGCCGGGTACCCCCAAGCCAGTGATCAGTGATTGCTCAGCCCCCTTACTTTCAAAAACGCTCTGCGGCCCCTGGTTCAGACGGAGAACACTGCCAGATGTGAGCGGGGAACTGAGGCCAGTTGTCCGTGATGTCTGGATCCCAATGCTCAGCGCTTTGTGTTTCGGAGTTGGCTAATGTTATTGATTTGTAATTAGCCTGATTTGTAATTAGTTGACAAAACCTTAATTTATTAATCCGATATATCCAGGGGGATGGGATAAGTGTAATATTAAAATGACATGCAAGGTATCAGGCATACAGCCCCGATAACCATTATTTCCTTCAGTTAAATATTGGGAAGGTAGCATTATTGTCATTTGCCACTCAACTATTATATTTGTTTACCTCACTGACTATTTCTAAACAACCCCCCCCCCCCAAATTCCTTTGACAGGTTGAATAGAAATTCCCAAATCTCGTTGTTTTATTAATTGAACACGTAGATGACCATCCTCAAGGAGTGTAATCAGATGGAAATTGATTCAGATGCGATGTTTAAGAGCTTGTTCAAAGAAGGGGAACATTTTAAAGGAGTGACAGAGATACTTCCAGGGGAATGTGTGAGGAGGTTATTATTTGTCTTTAGTTTTAGCTTGAACCAGGACATCTGAAGATTCAGAGTTTAATATAGTAATTGTGCTGATACTGACTCCAACCAACCACGTAATGAATATCATCCATCCCGGAGATTTTATTTTTCTGATGCCATTTAAACTTCACTTGGATTTCAATCACTTAGATGTAAAAGTAATTGGGAATGGGGAGCATTGGAACATAAATTTGCCCTTGGTACAATTAACTGTAATATTATAATGTATGCATGTTGGTAGATGCAATCAAAACAAAGATCTTTTATCATTGTTGTGTTATGAATACCACAGAAATATGATGTATTCTCAAGATCACATTTAATAGAATAATATTGCTTAAATATATAATTATTGGACTTTGCATTTCGGAAAAGTCCCAGCTGAGAGGAAGACAGCAAAATACTGAAAATATTGTGGGTGAAAATCACATCAGGACAGTTTGTTAGGAAAATGAAGGAAATGGTAACAGAATACTTATACAGCTGAGTGAGGATAATTTTATGGAGGAGAAATTGTGTTCAACCAATTGATGACTTCTTTGACAAAGTAACTAGCATGTTAGATAACAAGGAAGCCAATGGATGTCACAAATTTTGTTATACAAATTTTGGTATGTGAAGTGCCCCATAAAAGATTACCGCATTAGATAAGCACCTATGGACTTAATAGGTGCTTAAAGTAATAGGTTAAGTAATAGGTTAAGTCCAGGGGGTCAGATATGGGGCTTTATGTGATGGCCAGATATATTGTCAGTGCAGAGGGGCTAGAAGCAAGGCCAAGTGTGCATCCAGAGTCAAGATTTGGAATAGTACTAGGTGTGCAGTCAAAGCTGGGACAATGGAAGTGTTCGGCACTGGGAACCAAAGCAGGTAAGCAGCTATGATCAGGGTAGAATAGGGGGCCAGGTGTAAGGCTGGACTCAGGTCAGGAATGAGAGAAGGTGTGCAACTGGAGTCAGGGTCAGGAGTGGTACCAGGTGCGCAGTGAGACCCAGGTTGGTCAACATGGGCCAAGTGTTTGATTATAATCTGATTTCCATACATGAAGATACTAAGATCATTCATGTGCTGCACCTGTTGATCAGAGCCTGGCTCTACTGTGGAATGCAATTAGGAATGTAATTTAGCCTAACCTTATTCATAGCTAATCCAATTTAAAGCATAAATATTGCATTCAAGTGTATGTTAAAAGACTCGCTACAGTATGCACCAGATTGCACAATTTCAAGCTGAAATTGCAAAAGCTCCATACCAATGAGTGGGGGTCTCCAATGGGGTCTCCAATGGGGTTGATGGGAGGTCAGGACCGCTCTGTCGATCATGTCAGGTTTAGTTTAGTTTTGGGATACAGCGCGGAAACAGGCCCTTCGGCCTACCCAGTCCGCACCGACCAGCGATCCCCGCTGGTCGGTGCGGGCCAATTTTAAATTTATACATATATACCAAGCCAATAAAACCCTACAGTCTGAAGAAGGGTCACGACCCGAAACGTCGCCTATTCCTTCTCTCCATAGATGCTGCCTCACCCGCTGAGTTTCTCCAGCATTTTTGTCTACCTTCGATTTTTCCAGCATCTGCAGTTCTTTCTTAAACACTACAAACCTGTAGGTCTTTGGAGTGCGGGAGGAAACCGAAGATCTCGGAGAAAAACCCACGCAGGTCACGGGGAGAACGTGCAAACTCCGTACAGACAGCACCCGTGGTCAGGATCGAACCCGGGTCCCTGGCGCCGTGAGGCAGCAACTCTACCGCTGCGCCACTGTGCCGTCTTCAGCCGTTGTGTATAGTATCTCACATATGGAAGATAAGATGACATTTTCTTCAATTCTTGCCAAATATGTAACCTTTCCCAGCTAACCATATGAGGAAACCGCTCAGCAAAGTTCCAGAGTTCCACTATATTTTGTCTATATTCCTGTTTCTCCTTTGTTGCTGCATGGAAATCCTGGAACTCGCTACTTAACACCACTTTGGGAGTATTTACTTTAGGAGTTTGGTTTATTGTCACCAAGGTACAGTGAAAAGCTTTTGTTGCGTGCTAACCAGTCAGCGGAAAGACAATGCATGATTACAATCCAACCGTCCACAGTGTACAGATACAGGATAAAGGGAAGAATGTGATTAACATTTAGTGCAAGATAAAGTCCGATCAAAGATAGTCCAAGTGTTTCCAATGAGGTAGATAGTAGTTCAGGACTGCTCTCTGGTTGTGGTAGGATGGTTCAGTTGCCTGATAATAGCTGGGAAGAAACTGTCCCTGACTCTGGAGGTGTGCGTTTTCACACTTCTGTACCTCTTGCCCGATGGGAGAGGGGAGAAGAGGGAGTGGCCGGGGTGAGACTGGTCCTTGATTATGCTGCTAGCCTTGCCGAGGCAGCGTGAGGTGTGGATGGAGTCAGTGGAAGGGAGGTTGGTTTGTGCGATGGTCTGGGCTGGATCCACAACTCTGCGATTTCTTGCGGTCTTGGACGGAGCTGTTCCCAAACCGGTACGATGCTTTCGACGGCGCATCTGTAGAAGTTGGTAAGAGTTGTTGCGGACATGCCAAACTTCCTAAGCTACTAAGGATTCTTCTCAGACTCAGCTGAAGAAGGATCTCGACTCAAAACGTCACTATTCCTTTTCTTCAGAGATGCTGCCTGACCCGCTGAGTTACTCCAGCATTTATTGTCTATCTTCGGTGTAAACCAGTATCTATCTTCGGTGTAAACCAGTATTTACCCTCCTAAACTACACTAAATACCTTTCCCTTCAATCTTCAATCATCTACCATTTTTCCTTTGGGCCATTCAGATTGTATTCTTACTTTTAACTTTTCCTCGCGCCAAAATTATAACAAATATCTTCAAAAAGCTTACTCTCATCCGTTATGTCAGAGATATCTCCCTTGACTCCCTTGAGAAGGTTGTGGAGGCCATGTTAGTGGATATTTTTTTAGACAGAGATAGACAATTCTTGATTAGAATGGGTGTCAAGGGTTATGGGAAGAAGGCAGGAAATGGGATTAGGAGGCAGAAATCAGCTATAATAATCATAATCATAATCATACTTTTATGTTTTGTGATACAAGGAATTTGATTTGCCATACAGTCATACAAATAAAAAGCAACAGAACACACAAAATACATTTTAACATAAACATCCACCACAGTGACTCCTCCACATTCCTCACTGTGATGGAAGATGACATAAAGTTCAATCTCTGTACCCTTCTTTGTTCTCCCGCAGTCAGGGGCCTCGAGCCTTCCGTTGACAGACAATCTTAATCCCGTAGCTGGTGTTTGGGCCCTCTGCGCGGGGCGATCAAACCCCTGCATCGGGGGGGGGGGGGAATCTCAGCTCCCCTGCGCCGGGCGATCGGACCCCGGGTCGGGGCTGGTCGAAACCTGCGTCGTTTGGAGCTTCCCGACATCAGTCTCTACCCGAGACTGCGAGCTCCTCGATGGTGAAATCCGCAGGTCGGAGCGTCGATCCCAGGCAAGGGATCACAGGCTCCGATGGTAATTCCACATCCCCGCGGTGGGGCTCACAGTCAGTCCCGAGCAAGGCCGCCAGCTCCATGATGTTAGGCCGCAGGGAGACCGGAGATACGATCCGGAAAACAATCGCATCTCCGGCAAGGTAAGAGACTGAAAAAAAGTTTCCCCCGACCCCCCTCCCCCACCCCCACATAAAACAAACCAGAGAACATTGACACAAACTTTTAAAGCACACTAAAAATAACAAAAAGACAAAAAGACAGACAGACTGTTGGCGAGGCTGCCGTCGTGCGGTGCCCCCTGGTGGTATATGATTGAATGGCGCAGTAGACTCGATGGGCCGAATGGCCTAATTCTACTATAACTTGTGAACTTGTGAGATTGCCAAAGTTATGAAATATTCCTTCAATGCCTATTTTGCATCTCCCTCACTCCCAGAGGGGAAAGGAAAGGATTTACCCTGATGAATCGAATCACAATCAGAATCAATTTATCGGCCAACTCTGTGCACATACAAGGAATTTGACCTAATACAGACGCAAAAAGTTGGAGTAACTCAGCGGGACAGGCAGCATCTCGGGAGAGAAGGAATGGGTGACGTTTCGGGTCGAGACCCTTCTTACAGACTGAGAGTCAGGGGTAAGGGAAACGAGAGATATAGACGGTGATGTAGAGAGATAAAGAACAATGAAGGAAAGATATGCAAAAAAGTAAGGATGATAAAGGAAACAGGCCATTGTTAGCTGTTTGCTGGGTGAGAACGAGAAGCTGGTGCGACTTGGGTGGAGGAGGGATGGAGGGAGAGGGAATGCCGGGGCTACCGGAAGTTGGAGAAATCAATATTCATACCATTGGGGTGTAAGCTGCCCAAGCTAAATATGATTTGTGTTTAGCCTCACTCTGACAGTGGAGGAGACCCAGGACAGAAAGGTCAGTGTGGGAATGGGAAGGAGAATTAAAGTGTCCGGCAACCGGGAGATCGGGTAGGTCCAGGCGGGCTGAGCGAAGTTGTTCCGCGAAACGATCGCCCAGTCTGCGTTTGGCCTCGCCGATGTTGAAGACAGGTACATGGATAGGACAGGTTTGGAGGGATATAGGCCAAACACAGGCAGGTGGGACTAGTGTAGCCAGGACACGTTGGGCCGAAGGGCCTGATTCCATGCTGTATCACTCTACGACACTATGACTCTAAAAGTAATATACATTCCTTGGAAATGGGTACTGGTGGCAAGTCTAGACTTTGGCCTGTCTGAAGATCTGAAGAAGGGTCTTGACCCAAAATGCACCTATTCCTTTTCTCCTGAAACGCAGCCAGACCTGCTGAGTTACTCCAGCATTTTGTGTCTACCTTTCCACACTGACCTTCCTTCTCCTCCCACCCATTTCTGAGACCTGTTTACTGGTATCTCAACACCTGTCCCTGTAAGTTGCTCGTTCTAAGCTTCCCCCAAGTTTTGGGCCCTGTTTTATGGGCCCCTAACCCAAAGGAGTGCTGACCACAACCCGTGCTTGCCAGACCCTGTTCTAATGATCTCGATTGGACCCTTTCCCAAGCCCGCGAATAATCGATCCGCCCCGACTAACGAAGTGCCGAAATTCAATGTGGCGTCGATTTCTGCACTCGCGATCGAAACGGCTCAATACCCTCGATCACAAACTTGTGTTTGGGGGTCCGTTGAGATCCCGGACGAGCCCCTAATGTAAACAGCTCGTTCTAAGCTTCCCCCCAGTCTAGTTTCAATCAAAAATCACTAGGTCAAGCAATTGAACATCTAAACTTTATTTTGATAAAACACAATTACAGTTCCCACCAATATACCTATCCACCGCGGGTTCGATCCTCGTATCTGCCTGGCCAAGCCCTCTTGGCCTCGCTCAAACAGAGACACTCCAGAAGGTCACACAGTCCCAAGCGCTCACCCAGAAGATCGTGGTAGCGGACTTTTATAGGTCCCCGGGCCTCGAGGGGCCAAACCACATGGGGGTGGTCTTTTTACAATCCAATATTGATTAACCCCATACATGACGGACATCTCTCTAACCCAATAATAGAGTGGCTAATACATTGTATTCAAACAGTGTTTCTCAGGGGAAACGAACATCGCAACATTTGCCCTGATATGCAAGAAAACCAGACAAAGCTCAATACTTAATCCAATCAACATCTAGCAAAGTAAAGCTTTGCAACATTATTTACAATGTGTAAATGTCTGGTTTGCATTCATCCAATCCATTCTATGCATTTTGCACCTAATTGTCAGGGTCTGCAGATGGTTCACATTTTCTTCCTGCAGCTCTTATCTAGGCTCTAGACAAACTGGCACCTTTCTGCAGCTTGTTCCATATCTACAGAAAGCACTTTTAAATTGACCAAATGGCCTAGCATCCCAGAAGCCTTTACTGAATTTTAGTGTCCTAGCCTCTCCAATTTGGCCAGGATTAACATCACCATGCACGTAATAAGCACTTAGATACACCTTAGATCAGCATCTCAGCTACAGTACAAGTGTATCGCAGTAGTACACTGAGACAGGGTACAGAGTCACCAGTTTGGGGCCATTTTCAAGTCCCAGTTGTTGTAAGTGCAGGGATCGTGACCTGACCATGAAGGCCCGTTCCCATGGCAGCGTTGCATGGTCATCCTGGCCAAGCGTAGCCGTGGTGACCTCCGTCACTGCTCCACCGCTGTAGGCTGCGTGCGGTCCACGTGCTTGGCCTCTTGGAGCGGCGACTGGTGTAGTCGAGCCCCAGGCTGCTGCAGGGCCTCCAGTGGGCCCCCGCCCCCCCCCGTCGAGGCCGTCCACCCCCTCCTTCGGTCTTTCTCAACCCACTTGACATCTACAGCCTTTGACAAGGTTGTTCTACCAATGCCAGTGCCATCTTCTTCACTGCCGTGTGCTGGGGCCAGCAGGGCGAAGGCCGCAGACACAAACAGTATCAACAAGCTCATCAGGAAGGTTGGCTCCGTCCTGGGGGCGGAGTTGGATTCATGGGAGGTTGGTCTTGGAGGGGAGGATGCTCCTCAAACTGCAGAGCATCCTGGACAATTAACAGCTCACCCCCTCCATCACACACTGGTCAACCTGAGGAGCACCTTCAGCAACAGACTGGTTCCACCAAGATGCAGCAGAGAACGCCACAGGAGATCCTTCTTCCCTGTGGCTATCAAACTGTACAAAGTCAAAGCCAAAGTCAAATTTATTCACCACACGCACCAACGAAGGTGCAGTGATGTGAATTTGCCAGCAGCGACACACTTGAAAAAAGAACACACAATACACAATAGAATTGAACACAAGCATTCCTCACTCTGGTGGAAGGCAACAAAGTTCAGACAATCCTCCTCCTTTGTTCATCCGTGGTCAGGGCCTTGAACCCTCCGTAGTCGCCGCTACAGACGGCCGGATGTACAGGCCCTCCCGTTCCCCTTCTGTCGTGGGGTAGGCTGACTCCCCTCCCCCCCCCAATCTATGCACATTCCCAATCCTGGACTTTCCGCTTTAATTTCATGTATCTTGTGATTTATGACTGTTGGCAGATCAATTTCTCTCCTGGGAGAAGTAAAGTTAGATCTTATCGTATCGTAGCGTAACATTCTCCAACGATGCTCAGCGGCGCAGCGGTAGAGTTGACAGAGACCCGGGTTCGATCCCGACTGAGTCCGCGTCGGCCAGCGATCCCCGCACACTAACACTATCCTACACACACTCGGGACAATTTTTTCCGCATGCACCAAGCCAATTAACCTGCAAACCTGTACGCCTTTGGGGTGTGGGAGGAAACCGAAGATCTCAGAGACAACCCACGCAGGTCACTGGGAGAACGGACAAACTCCGTACAGACAGCACCCGTAGATGGGATGGAACCCAGTCTCCAACTCTACCGCTGCGCCACACAGTCATACTCTATCAATCCCATCCAATTTTATCTAGAAAAAGTTTGATTGGAAAAGTATCGCAAAAGTTAACTCTTTAACTAACCAGGCCTGGGAATGGTTAACAGGATGGTTTTGGAGAAGATTTATCACCTATGCTGTTCCCAATCTGTAATAATAAGTGTTCATAAGTTCATGTGATATTAGAATTAGGCCATTCGGCCCATCTAGCCTACTCCCCCATTCAATCATGGCTGATCTATCCCTCCCATTCCACTGCCTTCTCCCCATAACCACTGACACCCATACTAATCAAGAATCTATCCATCTCTGCCTTACTTTCGAGAGAGTTCTCTGGATACTTTCAAGAGAGAGTTAGATAGGGCTCTTGAAGATAGCGGAGTCGGGGGATATGGGGAGAAGGCAGGAACGGGGCACTGATTGTGGATGATCAGCCACGATCACATTGAATGGCGGTGCTGGCATGAAGGGCTGAATGGCCTACTCCTGCACCTATTGTCTATTGTCTCTTAAATATAATCCGATTGAACAGTGTAGTAGGAACTTTTCTCAGGACTCAGACACAAAATGCTGGAGTAACTCAGCGGGACAGGCAGCATCTCTGGAGAGAAGGAATGGGTGACGTTCCATATCATTGTGTCTCCCCCTCCCCTGACTCTCAGTCTGAAGAAGGGTCTCGACCCGAAACGTCACCCGTTGCTTCTCTCCAGAGATGCTGCCCGACCAGCTGAGTTACGCAACATCTTGTTTCGATCTTCGCTGTGAACCACCCTCTGCAGTACCTTTGTCAGGACATACCTGATGTGGGAGTGATTCATAAGGCGGACCAGACAATGTTAGCCTTTACAAGACAGACTGGCTATTCAGACCAGTAAGTCCATGCCATTCCACATTGCCACTGCCATCTGTCATGTTCTCTATCGCTGGCTCTGGAGAGGGTCCAGAGGAGGCTTTACAAGAATGAGTGTGTTAACATATGATGAGCGTTTGTCGGCACTGGGCCTGAACTCGTTGGAGTTTAGAAGAACGAGGGGGGGGGGACCTCATTGAAACTTACCGAATAGTGAAAGGCCTGGATAGAGTGGATGTGGAGAGGATGTTTCCACTGGTGGGAGAGTCTGGGACTAGAGGCCACAGCCTCAGAATTAAAGGATGTTCTTTTACGAAGGAGATGAGGAGGAATTTCTTTCTTAAGAGGGTGGTGAATCTGTGGGATTCTTTGCCACAGAAGGCTGTGGAGGCCAAGTCAATGGATATTTTTAAGGCAGAGATAGTTTTGTGATTAGTACAGGTGTACAGGTGTCAGAGGTTATGGGGATGGGGTTAGGTGGGTTTAATGTGTACCACATCTGATCTGGGAACTTTAAATAGAGAATGCGGGGGAAGCTTTCTTTATGTATTCATCTCATGTAGCACGGACTTGCGATACTTTGTTGAAACACCAGCAATGAGGCTGAGCTGTGAATCCAAACCATCCCATACTTGAACTGGCCGATTTTCATGTGAATGTGAAGAGAGATCTTTATATAATAAGCCACTGTGGCGGCTCCCAAGGGTCGTGCCATCATAGTGTCGAACCCCTCGGCACAGGAGTGGTTCAGTCCGGAGGCGGCCCATAGCCGGAGGCTTTAAAGGCAGGGGTTTGGGTGCCATCTTCCTCTCGTTTGGTCTTCCCTACAACTGGGAGGAACATAATAAAAAGTGCCTCTCAAAACACGACTTCGTGCTTCATTCTGAGACCCACGCACTACATTGGTGACCCCGACGTGATAATGTAGTGCGTGGGTCTCAGAATGAAGCACGAAGTCGTGTTTCATTCTGAGACCCACGCACTACACCACCCTCTTTCTGTCCGGTGATATGCGATAGAACACCAGGGCGGCACGGTGGCGCAGCGGGTAGAGCTGCTGCCCCACAGCGCCAGAGACCCGGGTTCTATCCTGACTACGGGTGCTGGCTGAGTGGGTTTTCTCTGGGAGCTCATGTTTCCGCCCACACTCCAAAGACATGCAGGTTTGTAGATGAATTGGCTTGGTATAAATTGCAAATTGTCCCTAGTGTGTGCAGGATAGTGTTGATGTGCGGGGTGATCATTGGTCAGCAAGGACTCAGTGGTCCGAAGCGCTTGCGTCCACGTTGTATCTCTAAACTAAAGTCTGTAAAGCACACTAAACTAAAAAGCAAATATCAAGAGAGTCAAGAGTGTTTTATTGTCATATGTCCCAATGAATCAATCTCCGCAGGTTAATTGGCTTGGTGTATATGTAAGTTGTGTGTGTAGGATAGCGTTAGTGTGTGGGGATCGCTGGACACGTTGGGCCTGAGGGCCTGTTTCCGCACTGTATCTCTAAACTAAACCAATATTATGGAGAGAGAATTATACCGTGTATCTAACCCATGCCATACATGCCTGAGTGCAAGATGGGACAGTACAGAGGAAAGTATACTTTGTGAGAGAGACACAAAATGCTGGAGTAACTCAGCGGCACAGGCAGTATCTCTGGAGAGAAGGAATGGGTGACATTTTGGGTCGTCACCCTTCTTCAGACTGAAAGAACTATACTTTGTACCTTTCCATTTTGATACCTGACCAAGAGTCCAGAAGGTGTGTAGCCAATGTTACTCTTTATTCTACTACCTTTACTTAATTTATTTCACAACTGATATGTACTGCACGGCCCCTGGGAATGTTTCATGGGCCTCGCAGATGAAGCTTTGTTCTATCTCTAATATTATTGCACTTACATGGGCAGCACGGTGGCTGTGGCTGCCTCACAGCGCCGGAGACCCGGGTTGGATCCTGACTGCAGGGGTGCTGTCTGTGTGGAGTTTGCACCTTCACCCCGTGACCTGCGTGGGTTTTCTCCGGGCGCTCCGGTTTCCTCCCACACTCACAGGTTGGTAGGTTAGTTGGCTTGGTATAAATGTATGGTAAATTGTCCCTGGTAGACAAAAATGCTGGAGAAACTCAGCGGGCGAGGCAGCATCTATGAAGCCAAGGAAATAGGCAACGATTCGGGTCGAGACCCTTCTTCAGACTGATGTCAGGGGGGGAGAAGAAAGGAAGAGGTGGAGCCTGTGGGCTGAGGGAGAGCTGAGAAGGGGAGGAGAAAGCAGGGACTACCTGAAATTAGAGAAGTCAATGTTCATACCGCTGGGGTGTAAACTGCCCTAGTCCCCAGTGTGTGTAGGATAGTGTCAGTGTGCGGGGATCGCTGGTCGGTGCGGACTCGGTGGGCCGAAGGGCCTGTTTTCATGCTGTATCTCTAAACTAAACTAATCTATACTAATATCTGGGACACTTGGACACAACAGTATGGAATCTCCTGCCCTTTCGGCTTTGAGAGTGTACAGAAAGGCCCACTTTGAAACAAACACAATCCATGCCTGACTTTAGTTTAGTTTAGAGATACAGCGAGGAAACAGTCCCTTCGGCCCAGCGGGTCCGCGCCGACCAGCGATCCCACGCACACTAACACAATCCCACACACACTAGGGACGATTTACAGTTACACCGAGCCAATTAACCCACAAACCTACACGTTTTTGGAGTGTGGGAGGAAACCGCAGATCCTGGGAGAAAAGCCCACGCAGGTCACGGGGAGAACGTGCAAACGCCGTTCAGACAGCGCCCGTAGTCAGGATCGAACCCGGGTCTCTGGCGCTGTGAGGCAGCAACTCTACCAAAACTGTTGAAGGGAATAGATGGATCAAACTAACACTCTTTATTCAACTCTGTGTTGTATATGTACTGGGAATGTCCGTGGGTCAGGCAGACAGAAAGGTATTCTGTGTCTTAACATGTTGTATCTGTTCTGAAAGTATTTGATGGAACATTTTGAAGTACATGTTTGCTCTCTCTCCCCATGTTGCTTCTTCTCTTTATCTTGTCTTCAGTCTTCTACATGTAATGTTATTCCCTTTCAGCCTCTTTACTGTGCACGGCTCGATTGTAATCATGTATTGTCTTTCTGCTGGCTGGTTAGCACGCAACAAAAAGCCTTTCACTGCACCTCGGTATACATGACAATAAACTACACTGAACTGAAGGGACTGTGTAGAAGAAAGTCTGAAGAAGGGTCTCGACCCGAAACGTCACCCATTCCTTTTCTCCAGAGATGCTGCCTGTCCCGCTGAGTTACTCCAGCATTTTGTGTCTATCTCCGGTTTAAACCAGCGTCTGCAGTTCCTTCCTACACACATCTGCGTTTAATCCACTTTTAGTTCAGTTTAGGTTAGTTTAGAGATACGGAGCGGAAACAGGCCCTTCAGCCCACCGGGTCCATGCCGACCAGCGATCGCCATGCATTAGCACTATCCTACACACACGAGGGAGATTTTTGCGTTTGAATATGAATGAATGAATATGAATGAATGAATGAATATATGAATGAATATAACTTTAATTGTCAATCAGGTATACACATAGACACAGTGCACATTGAACGAAATTTCGTTGCATTAACTCTTCAAAGTAACAGCAGGATACACCATTTCTATCAGGCGATCAGTAAAAGTGCATTAGTGTGTCCATAAAAAGTGCTTCATGTGCATAGTTAAAAAAAGGAAAGTTTATAAAATTGGCAGTGTATAAGAAAGTTTTTTGCATTGGTTTGAGTGTGAGTTCAATAGTCTTATGGCCTGGGGGATGAAGCTGTTGCAGAACCTGGTTGTCTGGCCCTTCATGCTGCGGTACCTCCTCCCGGAGTTTAGCAGTGTAAACAGTCCATATTGTGGGTGTGTGGGGGCTCTGGTAATGCCCTTAGCTCTTGACAGACAGCGTTTGTAACCGATGTCCATGATGGAAGGTTACACCTGGATTGGCGCGGAGACCGGCCAGAGCTTCAGCTTCAGTGGCGGCACAGCAATGAATTCCCTCGCGGAGCGGGTCGCCGTGCTGGAAGCTCCGGTGTGCTGGGCCTGCCGACATCAACACCGTGGAGCTGTGGTCTGCGGAGCGTCCAGCCGCGGGCGGCGCTGTCTTTAACATCGCGGAGCCCGGGATCTTTCGCCGAGGATCGCCAGTGTTGGAGCTCCGCCTGTAGACTTCGGGAGTCGCGGTCTCCGGTAGGAAGCGGCCGATTCGGAACTCCAAGCCACTGAGAGTGTTCCTCCGACGCCGGAGTTTCATCATCCCGGCGAGAGGGCCTGAAACATTGGGCCGCTGTAGCAGCGACTGTGGAGGCCTCAATAGGCCCCGACCACGGGTGAACATCGTGGAAGTGGACTGAACTTTGCTGCCTTCCCTCAAAGTGGGAAACGTTGATTCCGCTGTGGGGGGATGTTTTATGTTAAATTCTATAGTGTTGTGTTTAACTTATCTGTGTGCTGCATGGTAACTCAAATTTCACTGCACCAATTGGTGTCTGTGGCAATAAATGTCCTATGTCCAAACTCCGTACAGACTGCACCCGTAGTCGGGTTCGAACCCGGATCTCCGGCGCAGTGAGGCAGCAACTCTACCGCTGCGCCTCTCTCCTGTTTCTTCTCTGGGAGTGTGTGACGAGATAATGTGACAAAGGTTTCATTCAGTGTCTTGTACATGCTGGGTGTACGATGGAGTGATAGGACAGGACAGACTGTTTACCCCACGCGCTGTCTTACCTCAGGTAGACACAAAACGCTGGAGTAACTCAGCAGGACGGGCGGCATCTCTGGAGAGAAGGAATGGGCGACCTTTCGGGTCGAGACCCTTCTTCAGACTAATGTCAGGGGAGGGGGCGGGACAGAGATAGAATGTAGTAAGACTGGTCGGAGAACTAGGGTGGGGGGGAGGGGATGGAGAGAGAGGGAAAGCAAGGGCCACTTGAAGTTAGAGAAGTCAATGTTCATACAGCTGGGGTGCAAGGGGAGGAGACACAGAGATAAGGAAAGAGATCTCACCTTAGCCTCACCTTCCCCTGCCTCTCAGTCTGAAGCGTGGCACATTCCTTCTCTCCAGAGACGCTGTCTGTCCCGCTGAGTTACTCCAGCATTTTGTGTCTATCTTCGGTGTAAACCAGCATTGTCTTCCCTTGTTTAATTCGCATCGTAAGGGTATTATCCCCTTCATGAGTCGTTTCACAGAACAGTACAGGGGAAATTATCCACCGTATGCACTGCCTACCTGCAATTATTTAACAGGCCAGTTGAAGAGGACATTTTATTCTGTCGCTAACCCATACTGTATCCCAACTGGGAATGCTTAGTGGTCATTGGAAGGTAAATATATTCAGCATCCAACTCATTCTGAACCAGCTTCATAGGAACGTGTAGAGGCAGCATTCTGCTGTGTCAGTTCACACTATAGGGAGGATGGGTGACGTTTTGGGTCGAGACCCTTCTTCGGTCTGAAGGAGGGTCTCCACCCGAAATGTCACCCATTACTTCTCTCCGGAGATGCCGCCTGTCCCCGCTGAGTTACTCCAGCATTTAGTTTCTTATCCTCGGTGTAAACCGGCATCTGCAGTTCCTTCCTATAAATATACATATCTTTATCTTTAATCTCTAATCATTTATTTGTCATTCGAACATATAAGTGTAGATTTGAACAAAATGTCGTTCGTCGTGGGGCTGAGCTGCAAGGTGCATAGTGGTTGATATCGATGCAAGATGCCAGTGCAGTGTGTGCGTGTGTGTGTTTTAAGGGCCTGTCCCATTTACGCGACTTTTTCGGCGCCTGCCGGCACCCGTCCTAGGTCGTTGCAGGTCGCCGAAAATGTTCAACATGTCGAAAACCCAGCGGCAACCAGAAAGACTCTTTGGGCGACTGAGGAGACGACTCACGACACCCTGGCGAAGCCTGTATGGTCGCGAGCAGTCGCCCAAGGAGTCGTACCTTGTTCTGGTCACCGCTCCATTTTCAACATGTTGAGCATTTTGGGGGACCTGCAACGACCTATGACGGCTGCCGGCAGTCGCCGAAAAAGTCCTGTCAGTGGGACAGGTCCTTTAAGTGACGTGTGTGTGTGTGTGTGGGACGGGGAGCAGCAGTGTGTTCATCATTCTAGCAGCTGGAGGGGGGGGAAGAGGCTGTTATACATCACAGAGGTGCTGGGCTCAATGCAGAGGGGCAAAGAGTCCATGGGAGGGGGGTTGGGAGGAGTCCATGGGGGGGGGAGGAGTCATGGGAGGGGGTGGTGGTGGGAGGAGTCCTTTTCTAATGTTGGAGGCATTTCGGATTTTGTTGAAGATGTCCGGATTGGATACATAGATACATAGAAAATAGGTGCAGGAGTAGGCCATTTGGCCCTTCGAGCCTGCACCGCCATTCAATATGATCATGGCTGATCATCCAACTCAGTATCCCGTACCTGCCTTCTCTCCATACCCCCTGATCCCTTTAGCCACAAGGGCCACATCTAACTCCCTCTTAAATATAGCCAATGAACTGGCCTCAACTACCCTCTGTGGCAGAGAGTTCCAGAGATTCACCACTCTCTGTGTGAAAAGGTTTTTCCTCATCTCGGTCTTAAAGGATTTCCCCCTGATCCTTAAGCTGTGACCCCTTGTCCTGGACTTCCCCAACATCGGGAACAATCTTCCTGCATCTAGCCTGTCCAACCCCATAAGAATTTTGTAAGTTTCTATAAGATCCCCTCTCAATCTCCTAAATTCTAGCGAGTATAAGCCAAGTCTATCCAGTCTTTCTTCATGTGAAAGTCCTGACATCCCAGGAATCAGTCTGGTGAACCTTCTCTGCACTCCCTCTATGGCTATAATGTCCTTCCTCAGATTTGTTGGATGGATGAATGTTCTCCGCTGTGCTGACTAATCGCTGCAGGGGGTCTTCCTGCCCGATGCGGTGCAGTTGCCGAACCGGACGGTGATGCAGCCGGCCGTGACGCTCTCTGCGCTACCTCTGGAGAACATGGAGGGATGGGCGGGGGGAAGCCAGGCTCGTTTCAGCCTCCGCCGAGCCCTCCCGGCCAGGTGTGTCGTGTTGGGAGACCAGGAGCGGTCATCAAAGAGTTGCTCACCCTCTCCACTATGGAGCCATTGCTGTGCAGGGGCGGGGGGGGGGGGGGGAAGTGGGCAGCCTGCGTTCTACCCCGACGTCTACAATCATCTCTCTGGTCTTGGTGACGTTCAGAGACAGATTGTTGTCTTCGCACCAGTTCGCGAGCTACACCTCTGTGTGGGCAGTCTCATTGGTGTCTCTGGTGAGGCCCGCCACTGTAGTTTCATCCATGAATCTGATGATTTGGCTGGTGTCGTGTTTGGCGGCACAGTCGTGGGGAAAATCATAGAGCGGAGCAAGGTGGTCCACTCCTGCAAAACCCAACGGACCGACGTGTAGTACCCAACAGAGCGGAACCTCCGCCATTTTGGGAAACCCGACCCGACTTCCATTATGCCTCTCGCAGTGTAATCAGCGTTGCGGGGGAACAGTGTGTGTGTGTGTGTGATATATCGCACACAGTGGACTCATTCCTTCAAGAGAGAGTTGGATAGGGCTCTTAAAGATAGCGGAGTCAGGGGATATGGGGAGAAGGCAGGAACGGGGTACTGATTGGGGATGATCAGCCATAATAATAATAATAATAATAATAGATTTTATTTATATAGCACTTCTCAGCACTCAAAGTCGCTTTACAATTGAGTCAGGAATAAACGAAACAAAATAGAGCAGTAAGACAGAGATGCAAAGGGGAGGGGAACATGGGACTAAGGGTATGCAGAGGTGAAGAGATAGGTCTTGAGGCGGGACTGGAAGATGGTGAGGGACTCAGAATTTCGGATCAGTTGTGGGAGGGAATTCCAGAGCCTGGGAGCTGCCCTGGAGAAGGCTCTGCCTCCAAAAGTGCAGAGGTTGGATTTCGGAGTGGAGAGGAGACCAGCTGATGTGGATCTGAGGGACCGTGAGGGTTGGTAGGGGGAGAGGAGGTCAATGAGATAAGGGGGGGCCAGGTTGTTGAGGGCTTTGTAGGTGAGGACCAGGATTTTGTAGATGATCCGGTGGGAAATGGGAAGCCAGTGAAGTTCTTTGAGAACTGGGGTGATGTGGTGCCAGGATTTGGTGTGGGTGATGAGTCGGGCGGCTGCATTTTGAACCAGTTGGAGTCGGTTGATGCTGCTGGAATTGATTCCGAAAAGAAGAGAGTTACAGTAGTCCAGTCGGGAGGAGATGAAGAGCTTGGATGAGTCTTTCAGCAGCAGGGGTGTGAGAGAGGATCTGATTTTGGCAATGTTGCGGAGGTGAAAAAATGATGTTTTGACAACATGGCGGATGTGAGGCTCAAGGGAGAGGGTTGAGTCAAAGATCACGCCAAGGTTGCGGGCCTGAGGAGATGGGGAGACAGTGGTGCCGTCAATAGTGAGAGTGGGGTTGTTAATTTTAGTAAGTGTTGATTTGGAGCCAATGAGGAGAAATTCTGTTTTGCTACTGTTTAATTAGCCATGATCACAGTGAATGGCGGTGCTGGCTCGAAGGGCCGAATGGCCCCCTCCTGCACCTATTGTCTATTGTCTGTTGTCAGCCATTTTTTTAAATCAAAAATATTTATTCAAATATTAAAACATTATATACACTACAATAAAAACAAACCAGAACCCAGCACCATAATACAAGACAAACCAATATCCTAAATAAACTGCTATACATCTATGTTACACTCCTTGTCAAGGATGCATTCCACCCCCCGCGGTGCCCAGCGGTCCTGGAAACGCCCAGGGTGCCCGTGGACAGTGCGTAGTCCCGCTCTAACCCCACCCGGGCACAGACATAATCCCTGAAAAGGGGCAGGCAGCCGGCTCGGGCAGAGCCCTCTTCCGCCTGGAGCCGTGACTCGCGGATGGCCAGCTTGGCCAGGCCCAGGAGCAACCCAACCAGGACATCTTCAGCCCCACCCTCTCCCCTACGTGTCCAAAGATGAGGGTGGTGGGTGTGAAGTGCAGCCAGAAGGCAAAGGAGCAGCCCCCTTTAGATATTGGAACAGGGGCTGCAACCTCACACACTCCATGTACACGTGGTACACAGACTCTTCCAGCCCGCAACAGTGGCAGGCGGCTGGCGAGTCTGTGGACCGCGAGAGAAACAGGTCGCAGGGGACACCTCGGTGCAGTACCCTTCGCCCCAGGTCCCCAATGTAGAGGGGGAGAATCCCTGCGTAGAGGGACCCCCACTGGGCCCTCCCCCCTCAAGCACACAGCCTTGGGGGGCTCCGGTGTGCTGGATGATGGTGTTTGAGGTGTTGTTGCTGGGGTGCCGGTAACAGCACCAAGGAGTCCCCTGCAACCTGTTTCTCTCCGACTGACTGTGGTGGATGCGTTAAGAAATCCAGGATCCTGATGCTGAGGGGATCATTAATATCTTCTCGTTTATTATACTGTTTACATATTCTGTTGTGCCCTAAAGAAAGTCTCAGTAAGGGTCTCGACCCGAACCATCACCCGTTCCTTCTCTCCAGAGATGCTGTCTGTCCCAGCTGAGTTACTCCAGCGTTTTGTGTTTCATATCCTCGGTGTAAACCGGCAGCTGCAGTTCCTTCCGACACACAGTGTTTACTTCCTATTCAGTCCAGGCTAAACCTGATCATCACCAGCTGGGAGAAAAGGTTCTTTAATCTATAGCCATTGCATTCGAGTTAGAGTCAGAATCAGAGTTAGAGTATACTGCACAGAAATACACCTGAAGACAGACACAAATTGCTGGAGTAACTCAGCGGGACAGGCAGCATCTCTGGTGAGAAGGAATGGGTGGCGTGTGGGGTCGAGGCCCTTCTTCAGACTTGAGGTACTCTGGCACGCCAATGAGCAAGACTTATCATTGATGTATTATGAGAGGGGCAATATTTAAAATTAAGTACCGGGGAAGACTGATGGTATTCGTATTGATAGCACTGTCTGACGAGAGGTCACAGCCTCAGAATTAAAGGACGATCTTTTAGGAAGGAGATGAGGAGACATTTCTGTAGTCAGAGGGTGGTGAATCTGTGGAATTCATTGCCACAGAAGGTTGTGGAGGCCAAGCCAGATGATATTTTTAAGGCAGAGATAGATAGGTTCTTGATTAGTACGGGTGTCAGAGGTTATGGGGAGAAGGCAGGAGAATGGGATAGGAGGGAGAGATAGATTGAATGGCGGAGTAGACAATGGGCTGAATGGCCTAATTCTACACCTATCACTTATGACCTTATGACCTTAAAACTGTCTCTAACCCTGCTGAGCCTGATCTGGGTGCAGTTGAAGGGGTAATGTCGGGCATGATTTACTCTATATTTAACCATGCTATCTGGCCTAGTCTAGCTAATGGCTTGATTGCAAACCTGCATGTCTTTGGAGTGTGGGAGGAACCTGAAGAAATTCCCAGGATGGCGGGACTGTCATATGCTGTGAGAATGGAACGGCTGGGCTTGTATACTCTGGAATTTGGAAGGATGAGAGGGAATATCCTTGAAACATATAAGATTATTAAGGGTTTGGACACGCTAGAGGCAGGAAACATGTTCCCGATGTTGGGGGAGTCCAAAACCAGGGGCCACAGTTTAAGAATAAGGGGTAAGCCTTTTAGAACGGAGATGAGGAAACACTTTTTCACCCAGAGAGTGGTGAGTCTGTGGAATTCTCTGCCTCGCGGTGGAGGCCGGTTCTCTGGATACTTTCAAGAGAGAGCTAGATAGGGCTCTTAAAGATAGCGGAGTCAGGGGAGAAGGGGAGAAGGCAGGAACGGGGTACTGATTGGGGATGATCAGCCATGATCACATTGAACGGCGGTGCTGGCTCAAAGAGCCGAATGGCCTACTCCTGCACCTATTGTCTATTGTCTATCTGGGAGAAAACCCACGCAGGTCACGGGGAGAACGTGCAAACTCCGTACAGACAGCACCCGTAGTCTGGATGGAACCCGGGTATCCGGAGCTGTGAGGCAGCAACTCTACCGCTGCGCCACCGTGCCGCCCTTAGTGTAGTGTTTTCCCGGCTTGCCCTGAAGCTGACCAGGGAATGCATCGAAGGAAAGGTCAAGGATTTATTTGACCTAACATACATGACCTTAGCTCTGTTTCGAACCCCTGAAACACTGACTTGGTGCAGTGGGAATGTGACTCAGTGTGGAAGCCGTGCCACATCGGTGGTACAGTGCAGAAGTGATGAGAGGGGATCTTGTAGAAACGTAGAAAATTATAAAAGGACTGGACAAGCTAGATGCAGGAAAAATGTTCCCAATGTTGGGCGAGTCCAGAACCAGGGGCCACACAGTCTTAGAATAAAAGGGAAGCCAAATTAAAACTGAGATGAGAAAAAAACCTTTTCACCCAGAGGGTTGTGAATTTGTGGAATTCCCTGCCACAGAGGGCAGTGGAGGCCAATTCACTGGATGCATTTAATAGATAGTTAGATAGAGCTCTAGGGGCTAGTGGAGTCAAGGGATATGGGGAGAAGGCAGGCACGGGTTACTGATTGGGGACGATCAGCCATAATCACAATGAATGGCGGTGCTGGCTCGAAGGGCCGAATGGCCTCCTCCTGCACCTATTGTCTATGTTTCTATGACATGTTGATCCTTGGACTATCCTTGATCGGACCTTACCTTGCACTAAATGTTATTCCCTAATCAAGCATCTACACACTGTAATTGTACCATGTCCATTGTAATCATCGATCTGCTAACTGGTTAGCATGCAACAAAAGCTTTTCACTGTACCTCGGTACACGTGACAATAAACTGAACTGAACTGAAGCTTTGTTCTCCCTTTCAGCAATTATGTGCTTTTTTCAGTCAGAGTTTGACTGTAGATAAATCTTTAGTTCAGCTGAGTTTATTTCAATAGAGACCGTGGCCGATACAAGAAAGACGAGTGTGGGAGACCCTTGGAGAAGGTTCTCATTCTCTGAATGGTGAGCCACCATTTATATCCTTCCAAGGATTCAGACATGTGACAATCAACCAAACCAAACAACTAGAGAACCTGGTAGCTGTGACTTACCAAGAGTGTTTGATGGCAAAATGGGAACTTTAGTGCTGCATGTTCTACCCACCCCGGGAGGTACTGAATGCAAACACAGTTACGTTACAAAAACATGCCATTCGGCCAAACATTCTCGGCCCGAAACGTCACCTATTTCCTTCGCTCCATTGATGCGGCCTCACCCGCTGAGTCTCTCCAGCATTTCTGTCCACATTCGGCCAAGCACTGCCATTCCGAGTCCAGCCACCCTCTTGAGTCTGACGAAGGGGTCCTGACCTGAAACGTTGTCGATCCACACCTTCCACCCTTGTGTGGAGGAAGGAACTGCAGATGCTGGTTTACACCGCAGATAGACAAGACACAAAGCGCTGGAGCAACTCCGCGGGGACAGGCAGCGTCTCTGGAGAGAAGGAACGGGCGATGTTTCGGGTCGAGCCTCCCCCCTATTTCAGACTCTCTGGAGAGAAGGAATGGGTTGATGTTTCAGGTCGATTCTTCCTCCACAGATGCTGCCTGAACCGCTGAGTTACTCCAGCACTTTGTGGCTTACTCAAGATTGCAGCATCTGATATTTCTAATCAGTTTCTCCCTGATGTGTTGTTCCAGCATGACTTTAAATGCTCCCGTGCTATGATTCATAAGAGGGCGGTGGTGGCTTTTTTTCTCTGCATTTAATATATGATATGCTTGACCTATTCGTATTTGTACAGGTTATGGGGATGAATGGCATGTATGTACGTATGTATGTTTTATGATGCAGTGTAGGCATATCTTCATTCATCTTCCTCATATGGTGCCTAACCTCAAAGTCTTTATTGAGATGGTGTGGAGGGTTATTCTGTGCCTAGTTTGGGATTCATTGATGCACAGTTCAGAACAACCTACGGTAGACACAAAATGCTGGAGTAACTCAGCGGGACAGGCAGCATCTCTGGAGGGAAGGAATGGGTGACGTTTCGGGTCGAGACCCTTCTTCAGACTTGTAAGAAAGAACTGCAGATGCTGGTTTAAATCATAGAAGCATAGAAACATAGAAAATAGGTGCAGGAGGAGGCCATTCGGCCCTTCGAGCCAGCACCGCCAATCCTTGTGATCATGGCTGATCGTCCCCAATCCATAACCCGTGCCTGCCTTCTCCCTCTTGATTCCACTAGCCCCCTAGAGCTCCATCTAACTCTCTCTTAAATCCATCCAGTGATTTGGCCTCCACTGCGCCCATTCCTTCTCTCCAGAGAAGCTGCCTGTCCCGCGGAGTTACTCCAGCTTTTTGCGTCTACCTTCGATTTAAACCAGCATCTGCAGTTCTTTCCTACACATTAGAAGAATCTACTGTTTGTTCCTAATGATTGCAGAGAATGGGGTGTCTGATGGGAGGGTGTGGAAGGAACTTTAGCTGCATGTTATGTGTGGGAAGGAACTGCAGATGCGGGTTTAAACTGAAGATAGACACAAAATGCTGGCTCTTGACCCGAAAGGTCACCCTTTCCTTCCATCCAGAGATGCTGCCTGTCCCGCTGAGTTACTCTGGCATTCTGTCTATCTTTCGCTGTATGTTTCCTTCATCTTTAATGTTCCACAGAACCAGGCACGGAAATCGCTATCAAAACATGGGGGGGGGTGGGGGGGACACAATTTTTTGGCGGCCGCGCGCCCGCATGCGCACACACGCGAGGCTTCGGCCGTGCGCCCTGTGGACGGTAACATCGGGAGCTGACCTGGTTGGTGACCGGCTCCGAACTCCAGCAACAGCAGCTTCGTCCGCCCTGAATCGTGGGGCTTGAATCGGCCTGTTCGCGGGGCCTTTCATCACCCGGCGGGGGCTTCAACATCGGAAGTCCCGATCGCCTCGATGCAGCAGTTTGATTTTAAGCCACTCCGGGCGCTGAAAGGCCCCACGAATGGGCCGATTCAGCCCATAGAAAGCGTCTGATAAAGTCCGGATTACAAAACATGGGGGGCATTGTCCCCCACCCAGGATTTCCGCCCATGCACAGAACAGTGCGGACAAACCTTGATTCTTTGGAAAGACACAAAATGCTGGGGTAACTCAGCGGGCCAGGCAGCATCCTCAACATGGATAAGTAATATTTAGAGTCGGAACCCTTCTTCAGACCCAAACCATCACCTATCCGTCTTCCCCCGGGATGCTGCCTGGCCTGCTGATTTCCATGTGCCTTTCCTTGCTAAATCAGCCTCTGCAGTTCCTTGATCAGTCCGAAGAAGCGTCTCGCTCCGAAACGTCACCCATGCCTTCTACTCTCCCTCGAGATGCTGCCTGTCGGTACTGATTGGGGATGATCACATTGAATGGTGGTGCTGTCTCGAAGGGCCGAATGGCCTCCTCCTGCACCTACTGTCTATTGTCTATTGTCTGTCCCACCGAGTTACTCCGGCACTTTGTGTTTATCTTCAATTAAAGCCGGTGTCTGCTGTTCCTTCCTACACATTTCTATACTCAGTACTCTGACTGATGAAGGCCAATGTATCAGATGCCTTGTTGACCACCTTATCTACCGGCGAGCGGCATCTGCAGTTCCTTAATCCACATCTGTAGTTCCTTGTTTCTTCTGTGAACTTTATTCTTTCCATACTACGTTGATCTATACTGTACATCAACTCTGAAACTTTCCAGGAGCGGACGCTGCATTTGTAATCGTGTGTCTTGATATCCTGTGGGGAGGAGGTCTTAGCATTGTGTTGAATCTGTTCTGATACTGTGTGAGCGGCCATGTACTCTGTCCAACCCGTGATATTGAAAGACCCAGGAGAGTGTACACTCTTTCCCCATTCCCGCCATAGACTTGAGTTCTCACAGAGGCCAAGTCCTATCAACCCCCCAGTGGCACGGTGGCGCAGCGGGTAGAGTTGCTGCCTCGGAGTCACGGGATCGATCCTGACCACGGGCGCTGTCTGCACGGAGTTTGTACGTTCTCCCCGTGACCTGCGCGGGTTTTCTCCCGGATCTTCGGTTCCCTCCCACGCTCCAAAGACGTACGGGTTTGTAGGCTAATTGGCTTCTGTAAAATCGTAAATTGTCCCTAGTGTGTGTAGGATATTGGGGATCGCTGGTCGGAAGAAATTGTAAATTGTAAATTGTCCCTAAAATGTGTAGGATGTTGAGGATCGCTAGTCGGAGCGGACTCTTTGGGCCGAAGGGCCTGATTCCAACATATCTCTAAACTATACGAAACTAAACGACTGGTCTTGATGTTCAATGAGACTGCATCGAGTGAACTTTGCAGCCAACCCACTTGATGGGCCGAATGGCCTAATTCTTATGACCTTATAACCTAAGATACAGTTCATTCATTTAAATACAGAATTTGAATCAGTGTTATCGTGACAAGTATTTTTTTTTTATCATTCCACTAACATATCAGTAATTTAAAACTTAAAGTAAGTACTTCATGGGGTTTTTAACACAGAATTTTACTGATTTTAACCAATGGCTGGAGTAGCTCTTCTCCAGAGAGTTCCTCGTTTAAAAAAAAAACAATAATAATTTTATTTACATATTTCCATTGTTTACAATAATGTTGGTTTAAAATATGATTATCACTATCCAGGCTCCATCCCTATAGTCCGTGTGGTCCCAGTTAGACTCCAATATGCCGCCTATCTCCATAGACTCCCAGTCATGTAACTCTTGACAGAAGAGTTTAGTTTTAATCTAGAGATACAGCACGGAAACAGGCCCTTCGGCCCACTGAGTCCGCGCCGACCAGCGATCCCCGCACACTAACACCATCCTACACAATTTTATATTGATACCAAGCCAATTACCCTACAAACCTGCACGTCTTTGGAGTGCGGGAGGAAACCGAAGAGCTCAGAGAAAACCCACGCCGGTCACGGGGAGAAGGTACAAACTTTGTTTACAGACAGCACCCGTAGCCGGGGTCGAACCTGGTTCTCCGGCGCTGTGAGGCAGCAGCTCTACCCGCTGCGCCAACCGTGCCGCCCACAGTGTGGTGTTTTACTGCCTTGCACTGAAGCTGAACAGGAAATGAATCAAAGGGAAGCTCAACGATTTATTTGACATATCCTGCCTAACTTACATAACCTCAGCTCTGTTTCAAACCTCCGAAACACTGACCTGGTGCGGAGAGAATGTGACTCAGTGTGTAAGCCGCGCTATATCTCTCTCTGGAACGTTAGTGGGACAGTGCAGAAGTGAACCACACCTTGAACTACTATCTACCTCATTGGTGACCCTCGGGCTATCCTTGATCGGACTTTGCTGGCTTTACCTTGCACTAAACGTTATTCACTTACTATGCGTCTACGCGCTGTGGACGGCTCGATTGTAATCATGTATTGTCTTTCTGCTGACTGGTTAGCACACAACAAAAGCTTTTCACTGTACCTCCGTACACGTGACAATAACCATATAACCATATAACCATTACAGCACGGAAACAGGCCATCTCGGCCCTTCAAGTCCGTGCCGAACATTTTTTTTTAAATTTTTTTTTATTTTTTTTAATTAAAAATAAATACTTCCCCCTAGTCCCATCTACCTGCACTCAGACCATAACCCTCCATTCCTTTCCCGTCCATATACCCATCCAATCTATTTTTAAAGGATAACATCGAACCTGCCTCCACCACTTCCACTGGAAGCTCATTCCACACAGCTACCACTCTCTGAGTAAAGAAGTTCCCCCTAATGTTCCCCCTAAACTTCTGTCCCTTAATTCTCAAGTCATGTCCCCTTGTTTGAATCTTCCCTACTCTCAATGGGAAAAGCTTATCCACGTCCACTCTGTCTAACCCGCTCATAATTTTAAAGACCTCTATCAAGTCCCCTCTTAACCTTCTGCGCTCCAAAGAATAAAGACCTATCTTGTTCAACCTTTCTCTGTAACTTAGTTGCTGAAACCCAGGCAACATTCTAGTAAATCTCCTCTGTACTCTCTCTATTTTGTTGACATCCTTCCTATAATTAGGCGACCAAAATTGTACTCCATACTCCAGAATTGGCCTCACCTAGACAATATACTAAACTGAACTGAACTGAAGCTTTGTTCTCTCTTTCAGCAATTCTGTACATCTTTCTGTCTGTAGAGACATCTTTAGTTTATGCTTAGTTTAGTTCAGTTTAGTTTATTGTTGTTCCGTGTACCGAGGGACAGGGTAAAGCTTTTTTGATGCCTGCTATCCAGTCAGCGAAAAGACTATACATGATTACAATCAAGCCGTCCACAGTGTACGGATACAGGATAAAGGGTATTATCTTTAGTGCAAGGTAAAGTCTGATTCAATATACCTTGGGGGTTTCTGATGGGTTAGATGCGAGGTCAGGACCGCTCTCTAGTTGGTGAGAGGATGGTTCAGTTTAGTTTAGTTTAGTTTGGTGATACAGCTTGGAAACAGGCCCTTTGGCCCACCGAATCCGCTTGCTGTAAATATTGGCTTGGTGTAAATGTACAATGGTGCCTAGTGTGTGTAGGGTAGTGTTAGTGTGCGGCGCGGACTCGGTGGGCCGAAGGGCCTGTTTCCGTGCTGTATCTCCAAACTAGACTAAAGTAAATGTTGACCCGACATGACCTGGGTGAATTGGACCTGCAACTTTCCTCTGTTTAGTAGCTGGCCTAGGACTGGGACAGCATTGAGGCAACTTTACTGCGTGTGTGAAACCTTTTGAATCATTCCTGGTACAGTATTGTAAATGGGGGCCATGAAACAGAGATTTAGTTGTAACCAACATCAAGTCAAGTCAAGTGAGTTTATTGTCATGTGTCCCTGGTAGGACAATGAAATTCTTGCTTTGCTTGAGCACAGAACATAGTAGGCATTTACTACAAGGCATTCTATAAATATATACACAATGGTCAATATACTGATAAAATGCAAATAACAGTATTGGCTAGTAAAGTTCAGTGTTATGTCCGAGCCAGGTTTAATAGCCTGATGGCTGTGGGGAAGTAGCTGTTCCTGAACCTGGTCGTTGCAGTCTTCAGGCTCCTGTACCTTCTACCTGAAGGTAGTAGGGAGATGAGTGTGCTTGCCATTTTGATTAGTACGGGTGTCAGGGGTTACAGGGAGAAGGCGGGAGAATGGGGTTGGGAGGGAGAGACAGATCAGCCATGATTGAATGGCGGAGTAGACTTGATGGGCCGAATGGCCAAATTCTGCTCCTATCACTTATGCCCTGATGACTTATGACCTTATGACTTATGACGTTATGTGTCTACTGCTGATGTTGAGGACATTATAATTATTTTTTTAAATTAGAATGATTTCATGTCATTGCACTGACATCGGTGACAATTGAGCAGAACAGAGACTGCCAATATTCAGTGGTATTGGCAGTATCCACTGGAAACATGGTACAGTTCAAGTTTATTTGAATATTGTGGGGTGGAGTAGGATTTCAATGAATAAATCTGTGCTGCGCAATAAAACAAAATTTATGCATCATTATTTTTTTTTGGTTTGTGCCCACATCTTCAGGCGTCTTGAATCGAACCGTACGCACTTAGTTTAAGTTTAGTTGAGTTTAGTTTAGAGATACAGCGCGGAAACAGGCCGCTTCGGTCCACCGAGTCCGCGCCGACCAGCGATCCCCGCACACTGACGCCATCGTACACACACACACTAGGGACATTTTTAATTATATTTACACCAAGCCAATTAGCCTACAATCCTCCACGTCTTTGGAGCGTGGGAGGAAACCGGAGATCCC
Source organism: Malacoraja senta (assembly GCA_038087875.1). Taxonomy (NCBI): domain Eukaryota; kingdom Metazoa; phylum Chordata; class Chondrichthyes; order Rajiformes; family Rajidae; genus Malacoraja; species Malacoraja senta. The sequence continues at coordinate 124,199 of JAXLNO010000680.1, forward strand.
TGGAGAAAACCCACGCGGGTCACGGGGGGGGGGGGAGAAGGTACAAACTCCGTGCAGACAAGCACCCGTAGTCGGGATCGAACCCGGCTCCTCTGGCGCTGCAAGCGCTGCAAGGCAGCAACTCTACCGCTGCGCCACCGTGACCGCCCCCAGTTCCCTGGCACTGATTTGTTCAGTACCTTCTTCAGTTTCTCCAGATGACTCAAGGAACTTGTTATTCAGTCAAGGATGAACAATGGTGGACAAACGAAGATTAAACTGGGGAAGATTTTAGAATTGGGAACTCCTGCCTTATAAGGGGTTTGGATAGGAAAACATTCATGGTTCATGGCCTTGATAGATGTTGATACTCGGATAGTCGCAGCATCTTTCATAACCTCACGGCTTCTAAAGCACTTTACAGCTAATGAGCGAAGGAAATAGGCAACGTTTCGGGTCGAGACCCTTCTTCAGACCCTTCTGAAGAAGGGTCTCGACCCGAAACGTTGCCTATTTCCTTGAGTCTGAAGAAGGGTCTCGACCCAAAACGTTGCCTATTTCCTTCGCTCCATAGATGCTGCTTCACCCGCTGAGTTTCTCCTGCATTTTTGTCTACCTTACAGCTAATGAAGTACTTTTGAAGTGTAGTGATACCCGCACTGCAAGAAAAGATAACACTTTCTTTGCACACAGCACTGTAGTAACTTTCTCATGACATTGTTCGAGGGGAAAGAATTGGCCAGGAGAACAGGAAAAAACGTCCCAGTTTTAGGTTTAAGGTGAAGGGGAAAGGATTTAATCGGAATCTGAGGGGTAACTTTTCCACACAAAGGGTGGCGGATGTACGGAACAAACTGCCAGAGGAGGTAGTTGAGGCTGGAACTATCCCAACGTTTAAGAAACAGTTGGACAGGTACATGGATAGGACAAGTTTGGAAGGATATGGACCAAGGGCAGGCAGGTGGGACTAGTGTAGGCGTGTAGGCCAGTTGGGTCAAAGGGCCTGTTTCCTCACTGTATGCACTATGGCTCCAAGACTCAAGTTCAAAATGGGACATTTAATTGACCCAAAACAAGCAAACAGATCCTGGGCTGAAAGTCTTAGATGCAAAGATGTAATGTCCGACAGTGTAGGAATGTGCGGCCTGTAGTACACTCAGGTATTTGGTGTTGGGTTCAACTACTCGTGAGTTGGAGGCGAGACTATTGGGAAGCATGGGAAAGCAAACCAGGCTGTTGTTGTGCATTAATGTTTGAGTAGCGTGCATTTGCGGGATGGGTAGTAAGGTCGCCCACAGCCCAGGCGCAGTTGGTGTCTTCAGGAGATGTCTGAAACATGGGAGGAAGAGGAAAGCTGGTTGACAAAGGAGGCAGTTCCAACGAAGCACCATCCTGCATTGCTTAGCCGCGAATCAGTGGCCCCATCTCATGGAAACAACCAAAGATCCTATAGCGAGCAAGATAGCCCACTCGACCAAAAAGACGTAGTACGGTCATGGGCAGATTGATGGGTAATTTTCGGCCCCATTTCCGTAACCGGCTTCCGTCTCTGCACCAAAGATCCCATAGCGGAGCAAAGATAACTAGTGCGGAGACGGAAGCCGGTTACGGAAACATCCTCGTAAAAATAAAAGTTCTTTGGTAAAAAATCTTCTCCTCATTTTCAGAGTTATAATTTATTAACACAAACTGTTCCCCCGCAACGTTGATGACACTGCGGGTCGGGTCGGGTTACTGAAATGGATGAAAAACACAAGGCCCACGTTCCGTTCCGTTGCGTACTACACGTCAGCCCATTGCATTTAGCAGGAGTGGTCTATCTTGCTCCGCTATAGGATCTTTAGAAACCACCACTCAGTTTGGGCTGCAGATCAGCAGGTCATAGAAGCAAGGGCGTGCCGGGGAAGTGATGCCAAGAGCAGCCATTTTGCTGCAATCTCCTAACAAATTGGAGCGACGTTCCCGAGGGAATTCTTGCCTGTTTCCCCCCCGTCTCTGTTGACGTGACACGTTGGCGTAAAGGTTACCATTGGCTGCTGGTCGCTGAAAATGTATTTAACCCACTTAATATTTATTATTACTATTATTATTATTCTTCTTATTATTATTAATTTTCCTCTCAATCTTAAGCCATTTACCCCCCCTCTCCTCGACTAGAGGTGGTTCACTGTAGGATATCACAACAATTTCAATCCTGCACAATCCTATCTTGGGGAATGTGGGACGGGGAGGGGAGGGGAGGTTCTCCGCAGCAACAGAGTTGTCCGCGGAGTTGTAGGGTCAGTCAGTCGCAATGTTTAGTTCGTTCTGTGAGCATTGCTGGTGGCTGTTATTTTTTTTGTTCTTTTAGAATTTAAATGAAGGAAGGAAAGGAACACAAAAAAATATATATATCTAAATCGAGGAAAAATTCGGATTCGGGGGAAAATGAAATAAAAAGCTGACACGGGGATTAATTTTTTTTTTCTCAAAAAGGGAATGAATTCACTGGCTGCTCCTGCCAGAGATGGGATGGTGTGAGAATGACTGGCTTGTGGGACTGGAATAGTTGATCAGATAACTAACGTTTGCCGGGACTTCAGTCGAGAACATATTTTTATCTCTTCCACGCTATTCCTAAAAATAAATCTTCATAGAGCAGATTTTAAAAGGGCCATCATCGTCACTGGGGAATCTTTGCTTGCAAACCAGCTGTTATTGGAAGGCACAATTTCTTTAAGGGTTGGGAATGACTCATTTTTTTTAGAAGATTTCGGGAGAGTGGTTTAGTTTTAATTTAGTTTGGAGATGCAGAGATCTGTGTTTAACCTATTTTTAGTTTAGTTTAGCTTAGTTTGGAGATACAGCGCGGAAACAGGCCCTTCAGCCCACCGAGTCCGCACCGACCAGCGATCCCCGCACACTATCCTACACACACTAGGGACAATTTACAATTATACCAAGCCAATTAACCTGCAAACTTGAACGTGTGGCAGCCTCAAGCCTATCCCACTTTCAGTTAGGTGACCGTTGATCCATATCTCAAGCCAATTCAGCCATCTTCATCACGTCGTTGACAAACCTCTGTTGCATCTCACATGTTCTCATTAGTCTTGCTCCATTGAAAATAGCCCCGTCTCGGAAGGAAATAGATGACGGCCACCATTGAGGCGCTTCCCGCCTTGTCCCTGGGGTTTGAGCGGACTTTTCGCCAGGGCCGGTTTCCCCCGCATCTCCCACCAAAGCGATCTTCTCAACATCTGCAATGCAAAGGTTGACTCCATTCTCCCACACAATACTTCCACGTCAAAGCAACCTGGTGCTACGCATGTGGGAAAGAACAGCAGATGCCCGTTTAAATCGAAGGTAGACACAAAGTGCTGGAGTACCTCAGCGGGACAGGCAGCGTCTCTGGAGAGAAGGAATGGGTGACGTTTTGGGTCGAGACCCTTCTTCAGACTCTGGGTTGCATGGTTGCCGGAAGGGCTTCTAGCTTGTACCACCCCACTGCCAGACCGTCACGCTCACCAGTTGAGTTAACGTCTTCTCTTCGTCAATGTGGAAGCTGCACTCGCACTGCATCAACCAACACTCCTCCCCGTCCCACCCTTCCCATTGTCCCATCCCCTGCATTCATCCCGCCAGTCTGCATTCCAATTTTCATCGCCATTCCCCTCCAGAGGAACATCTCTGATGTTCTGTAGCCTGTTTCCTGTATCATCGTAACTTTTTGGCATATCTTTCTTTCATTGTTCTTTACCTCTCCACATCACCGTCTATATCTCCCGTTTCCCTTATCCCTGACCAGTCTGAAGAAGGGTCTCGACCCAAAACGTCACCCATCCCTTCTCTCCGGAGATGCTGCCTGTCCCGCTGGGTTACTCCAGCTTTTGGTGTCTATCTTCGATTTAAACCAGTATCTGCAGCTCGTTCCTGCACATCTCTGATGGACAACTTTGCTCGTCCTCCCCAATCCTTTCCACTCGTCACTTTAATTTCATGTTTCATGTATCTTGTGTTTTCACGACTGTTGGCAGATCAATTTCCCTCCTGGGATAAATGAAGTTCTATCGTATCACAAACCTGAATCCAACCCCTCTCCACGATGTCCATCCACCAGCCCTTTCCAAACGGTAGATCCGAAATGCACCAAGTGACCTCTTCCACCAAGTGACCGTGGGGCCACTGGCACCTCCAGACCACAGTGTGAGCAAAGGCATATTTGCAATCCCAAACCAGTCCATGACATCCTTCTGATGTGCTCTTCCAGTGCAACAGTCCTCTATTGAAAGTTTATTCATCATAGTTTTGAGGTTTACTCTGGCCATGGATCGACGAGAATTGCAGATTTCCAATCCCAGCAGTCTGAAGAAGGGTCTCGACCCGAAACGTCACCCATTCCTTCTCGCCAGAGATGCTGCCTGTCCCGCTGGGTTACTCCAGCGCTTTGTGTCCATTTCCAATTGCTCTCTGTGCGGCAGTAGTTTCAGACTTCATTTGTTACTGCCTCGCTCTGATTTTGAGTCCTGTATTCCTAGACCCCCCTGCATCTGACAAACCATACCTTACTTTGTAACCTGTGGTCTTCTTTAATCGCCCAATTCAAAACCTGCGTTTACAATTCATATCTCTCATATTTCGCTTGGGCAGCTCACAACCCTAGGTACGAATATTGATTTCTCTAACTTCAAGTAACCCCAGCATCCCCTCTCTCTCCATCCCTCCCCCACCCAAGTCGTATCAGCTTCAAAGTCGTCTTGTTGAGTCTCATTGTCTGGAACTCGTTTTCACCTAGCCCACAGCTGACAACGGTCTGTTTCCTGTATCATCATTACTTTTTTGCATGTATTTCATTCATTTGTTCCACATCTCTCTACATCACCGTCTGTATCTCTCGTTTCCCCCTCCCCCGACTCATAGACATAATATTCTTCTGATGTGCTCTTCCAGTGTAACAGTTCTCTATTGAAAGTTTATTCATCATAGTTTTGAGGTTTACTCTGGCCATGGATCGACGAGAATTGCAGATTTCCCATCCCAGCAGTCGGAAGAAGGGTCTCGACCCGAAACGTCACCCATTCCTTCTCTCCAGAGATGCTGCCTGTCCCAGCCGAGTTACTCCAGCATTTTGTGTCTATCTTCGGTTTGAACCAGCGTCCTGCACTCCACAGTTGAACTCCTTTGAGCTCCCCATATAATTTAACAACTTTAGACCAAGCCAGTTTGGTGGCGTTTCAAGAAATGCTGGAAAGCGGTTAGGTTGGGTGGGAGGAAGCTCTACCAGTCCATTTTATGGACATGACAGCTATCCAAGGAGCCAACTCCCACATATGTTCCATTTCCTTGGTCACACACTTGCGTCAACCTTGGGCATGCATTACTGCCCCTCTACAGAAAACTTCAAAGCAAGAATGGACCATTCAGCCCTCATGCCTAATCTGCATTAGATTAAGTGTCATCCACTCCGCATCTCAAGCCAATTTAGCTACCTTCATTGCGTTGTTTACAAATTCATCTTAGTTTGGAGATACAGCGCAGAAACAAGGTCTGTCAGCCCACGACAACCAGCGATCCCCGCACACTAACATTACCCTCTAGGTAAAGTCTGGTTAAACATAGCTCGAGGGTCTCTGAATGGGTTAGATGTGAGGTCGGGACTGCTCTCTAGTTGGTGAGCGGAGGGTTCCGTTTAGTTAAGTTTAGTTTAGAGATACAGCGCAGAAACAGGCCCTTCGGCCCACCCCGACCACCGATCCCCGCACACTAACACTACCCTACACGCACGAGGGACAATTTCACATTTACACCAAGCCAATTAACCTATCCAGAGATGCTGCCTGTCCCGCTGAGTTACTCCAGCGTTTTGTGTCTATATTTGGTGTAACCCAGCACCTGCAGTTCCTTCCTACACAAAGCTCACTAGAGAGCCGATATTCCCCTAAGATTCAAACATCTAATAGGAGCTGCTGTCCCCTGATTGATCTGAGAACTATTGGCAATCGCTCTCTAACCCGAAAATCTGGTAAAAAAAAAAATCAATTAGGCCCCTAGTAATCCACGAATCTGGTGAAAATAGTCGACGTCTGATTGACCTGAAAAATCAAATACCATCTGAAGAAGGGTCTCGGCCCGAAAGGTCACCCATTCCTTCGCTCCAGAGATGCTGCCTGTCCCGCCGAGTTACTCCAGCATTTTCGGTGTAAACCAGCATCGATAGTTCCTTCTTTAAGAAGGAACTGCGGATGCTGGAAAATCGAAGGTAGACAAAAATGTTGGTAGACAAAAATGCTGGAGAAACTCAGTGGGTGAGGCAGAATCTATGGAGTGAAGGAAATTCCAGCATCTGCTGTTCCTTCTCCTATTTCCTTCGCTCCATAGATGCTGCCTCGCCCGCTGAGTTTCTCCAGCATTTTTGTCTACCATCTATAGTTCCTTCCTGCACACTTCCTTGCTAACTGACCTGTGAAAGATCAGTCACCAGTTATTCACGCAAGAATCCAGTGAGAAGTTAGCCCCAACTTGGCAGAGTATTATAACAGTCAACCTCCACTTGATCCAAATCTCTGCCACTGATTCAGCCTTTGATTGTTCAGAGTCACACGGTTACACGGTGCAGAGTCACACAGTTACACGGTTGATCCTAAATATAACATGTTTGGGCCTGTTAGCTGTGCAAGATTCATTAGCTTTCAGACAAAGGTAGACAAAAATGCTGGGGAAACTCAGCGGGTGAGGCAGCATCTATGGAGCGAGGGAATAGGTGACGTTTCTGGTCGAGACCTTTCTTCAGACCCGACTCGAAACGTCACCTATTCTTTCGCTCCATAGATGCTGCCTCACCTGCTGAGTTTCTCCAGCATTTTTTTCTACCTATTTTTCCAGCATCTGCAGTTCCTTCTTAAACATTTAGCTTTACGTAAGTCTTTAAGTCAGATCTGCTTTGACCATTTTTCCCGCAGCTTAGCATAGTACGGACAGATTCAATCCTAAAGGTTTTATCTCACATCCTTGAATCCCATCTTGCACGATGAGTCTATTTATGTCACAATCTCCACTACATTTAAAATGAATAGCGTTCGAAGAATTTTAAGAAACCACGTTCCCTTTTAGTGTCGCTATGATTTTAATCCCAGATTTCTCACCATCAACATTTACGAAACAGTTCGACAGGTACATGGCTAGGGACAGGTTTGGAGAGATATGGGCCAAACGCAGGCAGGTGGGACTAATGTAGCTGGGACATGTGGGCAAGTTGGGCCAAAGGGCCTGTTTCCACGCTGTATCACTCTAAGACTCCTGGCACAAGCTCCAGGGATATTTTAACGCTCATCACATTAGGGTCCGGGTTTTTGTGAAATAGGCACCAGGACTCCAAACATTCCTCGAGACGTAAGATAGACGCAGAGTGCTGGAGTAACTCAGCGGGACAGGCAGCATCTCTGGAGAGAAGGGATGGGATGTCTATAAACACATGCCCAAGACGTATCTGCAACATTTTCTGCTTTGCAAGCTGGGATGGTCACAGTGATGATGGTGTACCGACTCAAATCGACACACACCTTGGTCTTGGTGTCAGAGTGAGTGTGGAACAAGAAGCCCCTCTTTTCTCGGTTCATTTTCGTTTCTTCCTGACGTGCTGGCTTGGGGAACTGGCTAGTTGAGGGTTAGAACAAGCCCTCTGCCTTAAAAGGTCCTCGATATCCTCTCCCCTTCTCCATCCGCTTGTCAGCATCCTCCCATCCTCCCCGCTAATCCTTGAGCAGCGGAAAGTCCCACGTATCATTCCTGCTGGAACTCCGGAGATATTGAGGATATGATTGCTCAAAAGTTGGCTGCTCCGAATGTATCTATCTCCCCAGCCCCTTACCAAACACCTTATCACTTCCCTCTTCAGAGCACGGCACTGAGGTGCCTTGGCTAAGAGATACTGACTGCAAGTGACAATCAAAGTCCCCCAACTCTGTTGGGCAAAGGGCAAAATGTGGTGCTAAGATGGAGGGGCCTTTCCTTAAGGCCGGGACTTAAATCAGTTGCTGGAAGAGCCCTCGCCTTTCCCTCAGCACGGATCTTTGTTCCTTGTTCCCTGGTGAAAGTATTGAGGTGCTGACTCGTACCAACGGGAATGTTGAGTCACACCAGATGGGGGGCATTTCCCTTTGAGGTGAATCCGCCAAGTTCTTTTATTCCATTTGACGTAAAGGATCTCTCATAGGTTGAGGAGACTAGGCCCACCCCAAGGGAACTGTCCTCTTTTTCCATTACGTCCTGGTGACTTTATGGTGCAATAAGAGGGGGCAGCTTGATTGAATGCTGGGGAAGCAATTCTATATTGAACTCTCCTTGGTGAAAGCCGACCCCCTCACGCACTCCAGTTCTGGTTTTTGACGCTCATTAGAGACCAGGGAACATCTCAGATTAACAAGATTCCCCAGGCTTGGTCCCGGAGTCTCCTGGAAGGGACTCAGATAAGCTCAGGCCAACACCCGAGAGAAATCGGACGAGCTCCAATCTTTGAAGCCAAGCTCTCAAGAATAGGTTGTCAGCCATTTTGGATGTCGGCCATTTTGTGGGCATTCACAGCTCGGGCAAAATTCTGGGCAGATTTAGGGTAAAACCTCGGGTACAATTAATGCAGGGAACTCCCCCCCCCCAAACTTCCCAGCTGGGAAGTGATGGGGTTTACTGGATTTACATTGGGGTGGATGGAAAATTAGCATTTTGTCCATCCAGGTGGGATTTCTTACTAAACAAATCTAGGAAAAGTAGGTTGGATCAGACAAGGAGTCATGAAAGGGGCACGGGGAGTGTAGTTGGAAATCCACAATGCTTCTCGAGTGTGGATGCAGGGGGAGAATTGGACTGGACTGAGGAGGGGGGGGAGGGGCGTAAAACGGGGAAGAATCCCATTTACCGCAGGCTCACACGCTCTGCGTTGGATATTTAGCGCGTTTAGAAATAAGCAGACAGATGGGAAGTAAGATTTGCGTCCAATTGCATGCCCCCTTGCCCGTCACCCCCTTAACGGTAAAGATGTTTTGAAATATTCTGGCATTCGTAACGCCCCCCCCCCCCCCCCCCCAGTACGGTGCTCGACAGGGGGGAGTTGAGGCTCTTTGGGGAGGGGGAAGGAAGGAGGGGCAGGGGATTTGATAGCCCAGTCCATCCACCCTGCACACCAGGCCCGAGAACAGACCCCTGCGTCAGGCCCTGTCTGTTGATAACCAGTTTGGCTTTTGAACCCGAGTGGGGAAGAGGAGGAGGAGGAGGAGGAGGGGGGGTGGTGGGGTTCGAGGGAGAGGAGGGGGGTCGGGGGGGGAAAGGGGGGGTGATATGTTCTCCACACGACCTATTCACGCTCCCCCCCTCTTTCGATCCCTAGCTTTCAGAGATGGGGCGCAGAGGCGGAAGGACAGCACGGAATCCTAGCTGCTTTCTCCCGTTGACATACGAGGCATTTCGATAGCCATAGACACACAAACAAACCAAACTCAAAACTCTAAAAATCGAAAGAGAGAGAGAGAGAGAGAGAGAGAATAACTTCAAAAATTGACGCAGTTCTGAGTTGACAATCAATGCCATACATATAAATAACGTTTAAATTTAAAAAAAAAAAAAACAACAGGCATGGCTAAACATAATTTGACGTTTGTATTCTGTGAGTTTAATCTTTGTTGCTATAGTAACCACTGCCAGAATAATGTTGGAGGAAGTGACTGTATCAGTTTAAGTTGTTTGTGTATATATTTAACAAAGAGAAGTCTAAAGCGTTACATTTGCCAGGTCTTTGGTTTAACCCTTTTAAATGCCGACTTTGTAATTAATCCCCGTTCCTCACCCCATAAGATCAAAATATTTATACGTATATAAATGTGTATATATGTTGAATTTTTCTCTCCCCACACCTGTAATTAAGAGATTGTTGTTTGTATTGTAAATAACAACGATATGTACTGTACATACTTTATCATATATTCCCGTTGGCCATGACACCAGGGATGCTATCTGATGCTTCTATTGTTGTGTTGTATGAGGGTGTGGTGACAGAATTACCTTTAATAAAGCAAAAAGTTAACCTTTTACCTTCTCTGTCTTCCAGTTGTGGTCTTTCTAGCTGTAACTCACTCCCAGGCGTCCATTTTACTGCGCCACAAGGTCAAAAGGTCATAAGGTCACAAGGTCATAAGCGATAGCAGCGGAATTAGGCCATCGAGCCTAACCCGCCATTCAATCATGGCTGATCTATCTCCTGCCTCCCAACCCCATTCTCCCCATAACCCCCTGGCGCCCACACCCCGTCCACGCAATCTCACCACCCCCCCCCCCCACCCAAATTAGATTTCCGTCTTTAATTCACTCCTGTGTATTCAATATTCACGCACAAGTCACCTGAAACCCCCTGGTTAAGATTGCAACCTAAGGCATTCCTTGGTATAAGTTCATAAGTGATAGGAGCAGAATTAGGCCATTCGGCCTATCGAGTCTACTCTGACATTCAATCACGGCTGATCTATCTCTCCCTCCCGAACCCCATTCTCCTGCCTTCTCCCCGTAACCCCTGATACCTGACTATTGGTATCCAATGGTCTCTATTGCAAACCCACCCAAACCTCCACCTCTACCTCAAGTCAAGTCAAGTCAAGTGAGTTTATTGTCATGTGTCCCTGGTAGGACAATGAAATTCTTGCTTTGCTTGAGCACAACAGAACATAGTAGGCATTTACTACCTCCAAATGTACCTGCCTGTAACTCATTCCTGAGTATCCTTATTATGTATACAAACAATGAAGCCATCAACGAATTCCACCCTTAACTCTCTCCATAAAAAAAAAACCAAATCCCTAGATTAGTGGGGCGGCACGGTGTCGCAGCGGTAGAGTTGCTGTCTCACGGCGCCAGAGACCCGGGTTCCATCCTGACCAAGGGTGCCTGTCTGCACGGAGTTTGTACGTTCTCCCCGTGACCTGCGCGGGTTTTCTCCGGTTCACCGGTTTTCTCCCGCACTCCGAAGACGTGCAGGTTTGTAGGTTAATTGGCCGGGTTTGACTGTAAATTGTCGCCGGTGTGTGTAGGATAGTGTCAGCGTGCGGGGATCGCTGGTCGGCGCGGACTCGGTGGAGATTCCGTGCTGTATCTCCAAACTACACTAAACTACATTAGACTGTAGCGTACAATTTATAAGATGTAGCACACCTTCAAGGATCCAAGAATAAACACAGTGAGCATCACAATTTAAAATGTCATCCATACTTCCTTCAATTTTTCTCATTATTCTAGCAATGTAAATTATCTATAATGCATCAATTATTCTTTATAGGCCAAGAAGATGCCTTTTTAGATTCACCAGGGGATTGTTCATAGAAACATAGAAAAAATAGGTGTAGGAGTAGGCCATTCGGCCCATCAAGCCATTTAAATATGATCATAGCTGATCATCCACAATCAGTACCCCGTTCCTGCTTTCTCCCCATATCCCTTGATTCCGTTAGCCCTAAGAGCTAAATCTAACTCTCTCTTGAAAACATCCAGTATTTGTAACTTCTTGCTTTCATGTCCATTTAAATGCATAGTCAGCAACATTCTATTGATTTGATGTTTCAATTATGAAGTGATCTCGCGTCAACAGCTTTTCCTTATGTGAAAGGTCCCTACTTTGTGTTTCTTAGTTTCTTCCCCATTAGAAATGGCTCTGATTTTATAATCTTGCCTCCTTGTTCTCAGTCAATGAGAAATATAGTTTCTCCTGATCTATTCCTATCAAACGTCATGAAATCCTAAATGGCCTGTCCCACTTTCACGACCTAATTCACGACCTTTTTTACTTGGGGACATTTTTCATCAGGCTAGAAAAACGCCCCGACCTACTTGATGCCACGAGTACCTACGACTAGCATCACAACCTACCTACGACCTACCTACGACCTCCTACGACCTCGTGACGACCATGCTGCGAGTATGAGTCGAGGGCAAACTCGGCAGAGGTCGTGAATTAGGTGGTGAAAGTGGGACAGGCCCCTTAACGGCAGGGTCAGCTACGTTTTTGGCTGTAGCCAATTCTGTTCTCCTTTGTACGATATCTGCCCCGTTATAAAATCCAGATACAAGGAACTGCATGTGCCGGTTTACCCAAAAAAAGTGCCGCAGTGACTCAGCGGGTCAGGCAGCATCTCTGGAGAACATGGAAGAGTGTCATTTCGGGTCGGGGCCCTTCTTCAGACACCGTAGCCGTCTGTACGGACTTTGCACGTTCTCCCCGTGACCTGCGTGGGTTTTCTCCGGGTGCCCGGGTTTCCCTCCCACACTCCAAAGACGTGCAGGGTTGTGGCTTAATTGGTTTCGGTAAAGATTGTAAACTGTCCCTAGTGTGTGTAGGACGGCGTTAGTGTGCGGGGATCGCTGGTCGGCGCGGCGCGGTGGCCCGAAGGGCTTGTTTCCGCGCTGTATCTCTGAACTAAACTAAACACATGTTCTTGATGGATGTGGCCCGACCCATTGACTTGCTCCTGCATTCTGTTTTTTTTAAATTATAAAGTCCATTATACTTTAATAGTGCATTTAGAGGTATGTGTAGTTAACACCAAAATCTCTTACTGTTCCTCCACTGTTCCAAGCCTTAAGATATCTTGGTCAAATGGCTGAACCCAACTGTCTTTGAAATGTGTAGGAAGGAACTACAGATGCTAGTTTAAACTGAAGATAGACACAAAATGCTGGAGCGACTCAGCGGGACAGGCAGCATCTCTGGAGAGAAGGAATGGGTGACGTTTCAGTTCGAGACCCTTCTTCAGGGGAGAGGGAGATACGTAGATAAGGAAGTGTCAGGTGTGGAAATGGGACAAAAGGGGGTGGAGATCAAGGGAGAATGCAGAATAGATCGTTGTTAGCTGGGAGAAGGTGACAACAAAGCAAACAGAGATACAATGTTCTCTGAGACAGTCAGACTGGTGGGAGAACTGGGAAGAGGGAGGGATGGAGAGAGAGAGGGAAAGCAAGGGTTACTTGAAATTAGAGAAGTCAATGTTCATACCCCTGGGGTGTAAGCTGCCCAAGTGAAATATGAGGTGCTGTTCCTCCAATTTGCGCTGGACCTCACTCTGACAGTGGAGGAGGCCCAGGACAGAAAGGTCAGTGTGGGAATGGGAGGGGGTATAAAGTGTTGGGCAACCGGGAGATCAGGTAGGTTCAGGCGGACTGAGTGGAGGTCCCACGTTAGCAACACTCACAAACTATGCCTTTCATCTTATTCTCCCAGCCATCTCACTTGCGATACCACCAGTGATTGAGTCACTGGTTAACCATGGATATATGGCTCATTATACCTAAGTCAACAATACAAATGCTAGTTGAGGATCAGGCCGTATGAGACAAAAACCAAGACCTTCCTTCCAATTCTAGCATATCCCTCCTCTCTATCTTTTAACAAACCTTGGTTTAGTGTGATTTATTGTCACGTGTACCGAGGTACAGTGAAAAGCTTTTGTTGCGTGCGGAAAGGCAAGATGTGATTACAAATCGAGCTATTCACAGTGTACAGATACATGGTAAGGGAATAACGTTTCGTGCAAGGTAAAGCCAGCCAAGTCTGATCAAAGATAGTCCGAGGGTCACCTAAATGTTCTCTGGTTGTTGGTACGCTATCTCTTACCTTAACTTTCATATTGCAAGTGCTTACAGTTTCACCGCGCACGGTGGCGCAGCGGTAGAGTTGCTGCCTCACAGCGCCGGAGACCCCGGGTTCCATCCCGACTACGGGTGCTGTCTGTACGGAGTTTGCACCTTCTCCCCGTGACCTGCGTGGGTTTTCTCCGCGATCTTCGGTTTCCTCCCGAAACTCCAAAGACGTGCAGGTTTGCAGGTTAATTGTCTCGGTATAAGTGTAAATTGTCCCCAGTGTGTGTGGGATAGTGTTCGTGTGCGGGCGATCGCTGGTCGGCGCGGACTCGGTGGGCCGAAGGGCCTGTTTCCGCGCTGCATCTAAACTAAACTAAACCAAAACTTAAGCACACAGATTCTAGCCGTAACCCACACACTGCGGCAAATTACAGGGAGCAATTAACTTATGGAACTGCACGTCTTTGGGATGTTGGGGGTAACCACAGCACCCGGCGCAAACTTGCATTGGTCACAGGGGGTGTGGAGGAAGGAACTGCAGACGCTGGTTTAAACCCGAAGATAGACCCAAAATGCTGGAGTAACTCAGCGGGACAGGCAGCATCTCTGAGAGAAGGAATGGGTGACGTTTCGGGTTGGGACCCTTCTTCAGACTAATGACTCGGGTCACAGGGAGAACGTGCAAAGACAACACAGTCAACGGCCGATGTCAAGATCAACCCTTGTATCTCTAAACTAAGCTAAACTTAACCAAGAGACCACACCTGGAGTACTGTGTGTAGTTTTGGTCTCCTAATTTGAGGAAGGACATTCTTGCTATTGAGGGAGTGCAGCGTAGGTTCACCAGGTTAATTCCCAGGATGGCGGACTGACATGTGATGAAAGAATGGGTCGACTGGGCTTGTATTCACTGGAATTTAGAAGGATGAGAGGGGATCTTATAGAAACATATAAAATTCTTAGTGGATTGGACAGGCTAGATGCAGGAAAAATGTTCCCGGTGTTGGGGGAGTCCAGAACCAGGGGGCCACACAGTTTAAGAATAAGGGGTGTGCCATTTAGGACTGAGATGAGGAAAAATGTTTTCTGTGGAATCTGTGGAATTCTTTGCCACAGAAGGCTGTGGAGGCCATTTAATGGATATTTTTAAGGCAGAGACAGATAGATTCTTGATTAGTACGGGTATCAGGGGTTATGGGGAGAAGGCAGGAGAATGGGGTTAGGAGGGAGAGATAGATCAGCCATGATTGAATGGCAGAGTAGACTAGATGTGCTGAATGGCCTAATTCTGCTCCTATCTCTTATGACTGTGGAATTCTCTGCCACAGAAGGCAGTGGAAGCCAATTCACTGGATGTTTTGAAGAGAGAGTTAGATTTCGGTCTTCGGGCTAACGGAATCAAGGGATATGGGGAGAAAGCAGGAACGGGGAACTGATTCTGGATGGTCAGCCATGATCATATTGAATGACGGTGTTGGCTCGAAGGGCCGAATGGCCTACTTCTGCACCTACTTTTTCTACGTTTCTATGTTTTCTAAAGTGTATCTTTATGAATGCCACCTAAGATGCGTCACTATAAAGTGGCCTTCTTGTGCAGTTGGCCCGTGGATCGGCAGATAAAATGAACACCACTAAACTTGAAGCAGTCCTTGGAGGAAAGATGCATCTCTACATCTGAACAGAACTGGATTAGCGTAGTTAGACTTTGGTCTCCTAATTTGCGGAAGGACATCCTTGTGATTGAGGCAGTGCAGCGTAGGTTCACGAGATTGATCCATGGGATGGCGGGACTGTCATATGAGGAAAGATTGAATAGACTAGGCTTGTATTCACTGGAGTTTAGAAGGATGAGGGGGAATCTTATAGAAACATATAAAATATAAAAAGACTGGGCAAGCTAGATGCAGGAAAAATGTTCCCAATGTTGGGCGAGTCCAGAACCAGGGGCCACAGTCTTAGAATAAAAGGGAGGCCATTTAAGACTGAGGAGAAAAAACGTTTTCACCCAGAGAGTTGTGAATTTGTGGAATTCCCTGCCACAGAGGGCAGTGGAGGCCAAATCACTGGATGGATTTAAGAG
This sequence comes from Malacoraja senta, assembly GCA_038087875.1. Taxonomy (NCBI): domain Eukaryota; kingdom Metazoa; phylum Chordata; class Chondrichthyes; order Rajiformes; family Rajidae; genus Malacoraja; species Malacoraja senta. The sequence continues at coordinate 139,845 of JAXLNO010000680.1, forward strand.
AGAGTTAGATAGAGCTCTAGGGGCTAGTGGAATCAAGGGATATGGGGAGAAGGCAGGCACGGGTTATTGATTGGGGACGATCAGCCATGATCACAATGAATGGTGGTGCTGGCTCGAAGGGCCGAATGGCCTCCTCCTGCACCTATTTTCTATGTTTCTATGTTTTTAACAGGATCTGACAGCAGTTGTTGACTCATCACTGTTAATGTTTAAACAAGGCAGCAAGATGCTTAACAAAACAACAGAATATAAACTCTTCTGGTCTCCTTCATAGAATACAGCAGCACTAACCAAAGTGTAAATGAACCTACAGTTACAACACTGGTAATGAAAGGTCATGGCTAACAGGAAAGACTATATACGATGAGGCTAGACACAAAATGCTGGAGTAACTCAGCGGGGACAGGCAGCATCCCTGGAGAGAAGGAATGGGCGACGTTTCGGGTCGAGACCCTTCTTCAGACAGAGTCAGGGGAGAGGGAGACCCAAAGATATGGAAGGGTAAGGTGTGAAAACGAGAGATCAAAGGGGACGAAGCTCAAGGACAATGTAGAAAGGATCGTTGTTAGCTGAGGGGAAGGTGACCACGTCGCCCGTTCCTTCTCTCCAGAGATGCTGCCCGTCCCGCTGAGTTACTCCAGCATTTTGTGTCTGTCTTCAGTGTAAACCAGCACCTGCAGTTCCTTCCTACACACAGTACAAGCTGAGCCTCCGTACTCTAAATAAATGGATGCTGAGGAATGATCTAGAACATGGTCTCATAACATATGTTTGTCACGTTGCATGGGGAAAGATATTTTGGTGAGGAGAAGGTGGATCTTTAGTTTGGGGTGGGCTGAAGGTGTTATGGAAACCAAAACTTGGGGGGTTGAATGTCAACACAAGATAGCCAGGGATATTCAAGAGAAAATTATTTACATGGAACCTGGAAGGATCTGCAAATCACTACCTCATTGAGCCAAAGAACGTGGATGCTTGAACGGGTGA
>JAXLNO010000680.1:141031-143531 GCA_038087875.1 Malacoraja senta
GATGTCAGGGGAGGGGGTGGTACAGAGATAGAATGTAGTCAGAGGCAGTAGGGCCTGTGGGAGAACTAATGTGCGTCGGATAGTGTTAATGTGCGGGGATCGCTGGTCGGTGCGGAGTAGGTGGGCCGAAGGGCCTGTTTCTGCGCTGTATCTCCAAACTAAACTAAAGTTGGTGTGTTCGGCCTCAGGTAATGGAGAGAGGGATTGGGGCCTAAGACAGACACAAAAAGCTGGAGTAACTCAGCGGGTCAGGCAGCATCTCTGGAGAAAAGAAATAGGTGACGTTTTGGGTCGAGACCCCTCTTCAGACTGAGAGTCAGGGGGGAGGGCACCCGAGAGATATAGACGGTACTTGGGACAAATAAACAAAAAATAATTCAAAAAGCAGCGATGATCAAGGAAATGTGGAGCCCACAATGGTCCATTGTTGGCCTGTGGGATAGGTGATGTCAGGGGAGGGGGCGGTACTCAACAGGACGACAATGAAACTAGTACAACGACTAGGGTTGGTAAGGTGATGGAGAGAGAGGGAAGCAAGGGTTATTTGAAGTTAGAGAAGTCAATGTTCATACCGCTAGGGTGTAAGCTTAATATGAGGTGCTGATACCCGAGCAAAATATGAGGTGGTGTAAATCAATTTCTTTAATTAATTTGGTAAATGTTCAAAGATTAATAGGGAACTACGGTTATGATGGCACAGCGGTAGAGTAAGGCTCTGTCTTACCTGTTTGCGGTCATCGGCGGTGAAGCGCGGCGTCGCCGGTAGCGGGGACCGCACGGCAACGGCGAGAGCGCCAAGCCTATCCACCGGAGCGCCGCACGGATGCTGCGCGGAGGCCGAGTAATTCAAACACGGCGGGTCCCACGTGCTTGCGGTAAGTAAAAAAAAGGGCGGGCCGACTGCGATGACGTCGGCCCGCCGCACGTGACTCACTAGAGGCGGCTGTGGCGGCGGCCGTCCTGATCGCGGCGCTGTAGCGGTGGCTGTGCCTGTGGCCGTGCCGCACACGTGCCTCACTGGCGGAGGCACGTGCCTCACTGGCGGAGGCTGTGGCAGTGGAGGTTTGACGCACGGCGCTCGAGCCACACTGGCGGCGGCCGTCCTGATCGCGGCGCTGTAGCGGTGGCTGTGCCTGCGGCCGTGCCGCACTCGTGCATCACTGGTGGAGGCTGTGCGGTAAGATTATTGTTTTCAACATTGTCGGTTTTATTTTAGCACCGTGCGGTGTTGGGAACACCGCCGCACGGCCCCGGAATTGTACGTTCCCCACGAGTGCGCGGTCTATGGCGGCAGATTCTTCCCGTTTCGCCGCCAATGACCGCAGACTCGTGAGACAGGCCTTTTACAGTGCTCCCACCACCAGAGACCCAGGTTCGACCCCAACTACTGGTGCTGTCTGTGCGGAATTTGTACATTCTCCCCGTGACCTGCGTGGGTTTTCTCCGAGATCTTTGGTTTCCTCCCACAATCCAAAGACGTGCAGGTCTGTAGGTTACAGTGGAAACATCCTCTCCACATCCACTCTATCCAGGCCTTTCACTATTATGTACGTTTCAATGAGGGGACCCCTCATCCTTCTGAACTCCAGCGAGTACAGGCCCAGTGCCGTCAAACGCGGTCACGGTGGCGCAGCGGTAGAGTTGCTGCCTTACAGCGAATGCAGCGCCGGAGACCGAGGTTCGATCCAGACTACGGGTGCTGTCTGTACGGAGTTTGCACGTTCTCCCCGTGACCTGCGTGGGTTTTCTCCGAGATCTTCGGTTTCCTCCCAAACTCCAAAGACGTACAGGTGTGTAGGTTAATTGGCTTGGTGTAAATGTAAAAATTGTCCCTAATGTGTGTAGGATAGTGTTAGTGTGCGGGGATCGCTGGTCGGCACGGACCCATGTGGGCTGAAGGGCCTGTTTCTGCGCTGTATCTCTAAACTAAACGCTCATCGTAGGTTAAACCACTCATTCCTGGGATCATTCTTGTAAAACCTCCTCTGGACCCTCTCCAGAGCCGGCACATCCTTCATAATGGAGGATGGTTCATTAGTCAAGATGTACCAAAGAAATCATGTTCAAATCTGGATGTTGGATGAAAATTTGTAGCTGCACTCGGGAGCTCTCATAGGATGGGAGATGTTGAATCTTCATGAGTAATATCGATTCAAGCTGTTTGCATGTTATCTTTTAGGCTGCGAGAGGCTTGTCATAGAGTCACAGAGTGATACAGTGTGGAAACAGGCCCTTCGGCCCAACTTGCCCACCCCGGCCAACATGTCCCATTTACTCTAGTCCCACCTGCCTGCGCTTGGTCCATATCCCTCCAAACCTGTCCTATCCATGTACCTGTCTGACTGTTTCTTAAACGTTGGGATAGTCCCAGCCTCAACTACCTCCTCTGGCAGCTCGTTCCATACACCCACCACCCTTTGTGTGAAAAGGTTGCCCCTCAGATTCCTATTAAATCTTTTCCCCTTCACCTTGAACCTGTGTCCTCTGGTCCTCGATTCCC